>SCDZ01001187.1:13919-40552 GCA_004143845.1 Drosophila lacertosa | reverse complement strand
CGTGCTTTAATCGCTGCCTTTACAGAATCCACAAGTGTTGAAGTGGTTGCTGATGCTGCCGTTGCTGCTGTGCGCAGCAGCGACTCACCCGGCTTGGGCTCAGGCATGGACTCCACTTTACTGATAGCCGCTTTAGCTTTCGACTCTGCTTTGACTTCTGCCTTAGTCTCCACTTTGGCCACACGCTGCTCCTCCAGCAACAACGCTGGCTTGGGTTGCTGCTGTTGCTGCTGCTGCTGTTGCAGTTGCTGTTGTTCTTCCTGCTCGCGCTTGACTTTGAGCAACTCCTCGAACTTATCGCACGCCTGGCTCTCCTCCCGCTCCACGTCAATCTTCACATCGTCCGCTGCGGCACTTGTGTCCTCCGGCTCTATCTTAACCAGGTTGTCCTCGGCCACGATCTGCTGTGTGCCTGGACTGGGCGAGCGTAGAATATCTACATCGTCATCCTGCTCAAAGTGCTGCTGTGTCTCAACTTTCAGCATTTGCGTTTTCGGTCCCAGTTGCTCCACAGCTTTGTGATCCTCCTCGCCGGCGCTGCCAATGACATCGATGTGCGGCTCCTCGGCGGCCGTCGCCTCAAGTCCGCCATTGCTGATGACAACCAGGCGACGTTTCTTGAGCGGCGTACCGAAACCGTTCGACAGCAGCACCGGCGGCTGTTGCTGCTGCTGCTGCTGCAATTGTGGCTGCTGCTGCTGCTGCTGCTGCAACTGCGGCGAGATGCTGGGCGTGGCAACAGCCTGGGGCTGACTCTCATCGGTTGTCTCCTCGCTGATGGCTTGACGTAGCCAGCGTTTCTTCACCGACGAATTGTTCTGCACTGACGGCATCTGCGAGCGTTCGGTGGCCTCCACCTGATGTATGAAGTGCTCCACTTTGAGCAGTGCTGGTGCTGGCGTCTCCAATTGCATTTGCTGCGGTTGCTGCTGCTGCTGCTGCTGCAACTGCTCCCTGGAGCCATTTATTTCGCTCATGGCTGCCTGCACGAGACTATCCAGACCGGATTGTTGCTGATGCTCGGACTGCTCCGATTGAAACCAGCTGGACATCAGCGTCTTCTTGGTCTTGGCGCCGCTGGGCGGATATTTAAATTCACCCGTCGATGGTGATTGCAGCGGATTGGCCACCAACTGTTGTTGTTGCTGCTGTTGTGGCTGCTGCTCCAGCGGACCCATGGCGGCCTCGATAAGCAAACAGGCGCTGCTCACAGAAGATCCTGCTGTTGCTGCTGGCGGTTTGAAGGGTTCGCAGTTGTTGTGTGCCAGCGCCAGCAGCAAACCTGCGGCCTGATCAGCCGACTGTTGTTGCTGTTGTTTCTGCTCCTGCTGCAATGCATTGCTGTTCTTGAGCTGCTGCTGCTGCTGCTGTTGTTGTTGCTGCTGTTGTTGTTGCTGCTGTTGCTGCTGCTGCTGCAGTGCTGGTAACGCCAGATCCGATTCGGTGTGAGATTCAGCATCCGATTCGCTTAGACTTTTACGGCGCTTGCTGCTGCTGTTGTTGTTATTATTGTTGTTGTTGTTATTGTTGCTGCGACTCACTTTGCGCTTCTTCTTGTTGCGTCGCGCAGCGCCACCCCCCTTGCTGCTGCCATTGTTATTGTTGGCGTTGCTGTTGTTGTTGCTATTGCTGCTGGTGGACGTGCCCGTGCCTGGAACACTGCCGTCGGCCGATTCGCTTATGGAATTGCTGCTCGCATTCCGTTTACGTGGCGAAGCGGGCGAGTTGCTGGTGCGCTGTTTGCCGCCCGACTGGCGGCTTTCCGTGCTGGCAGCGCTGCCGCCTGTCTTCTTGCCGCGCGCCTCCTGCTTCTCCATTTTGTCGATGGCACGCAAAATGGCCTCTAATTTGCGTTCCTCGCGGGACTTTGGTTTATCCTTTTTGGCTGCTGTTGGCGTCGATGTTGCTGGCGTGCTTGTTGGCGTTGTAGCTGCTGCTCCTGCTGCTGCTGTCGTTGAATCCTCATCCTTGACGGCATCCTGCTGCTGCTGGTGCTGCTGCTGGGCGGGGCTGCTGCTTGTTGGCGTTGTTGCTGTTGCTGCTTTTGCTGGCGTTTTGCGTGTTGTTGCTGGCGTTGCATTTGTATTTGTATTAATGTTCACATTACTATTGTTGTTGTTATTACTGTTGCTACAGTTGTTGTTGTTGTTGGGCTGAATAGGCGATTTCGTAGGTGTTTTGGTGGCCGTAGCCGCCGGCTGATAAGCCTGCGATTGACCTGCTTGCTGTTGCTGTTGTTGTTGTGGCACCGCTTGTTGCTGTTGCTGCAATTGCATTTGCAATTGTTGTTGCTGGGGTTGAGGCTGTTGCTGTTTCTGGGACGGTGCAGCTGCTATCTTTATGGGCGCTGCTATATGCGCCGCGGGCGTGGAATGCAACGTTTGCAGCGCACTAACCGCAATGCGCGCTTCATCGGCCAATTGCTGCTGCTGATGTGCAAAATGTTGCTGTTGTTGCTGCTGTTTTTGTTGTTGCAGTTGCTGCATTTGTAGCTGTTGCTGCTGTTGTTGCTGCTGCAGTTGCTGCTGCTGTTGTTGTTGCTGCTGCTGCAATTGGTGCTGTTGCTGCAGTTGTAGCTGCTGTTGTTGTTGCATCTGCTGCTGCTGTTGTCGCTGCACGTTGGCCTGCTGCTGCTGCTGTTGTTGCTGCTGCTGCGGCTGCTGGGGCTGCAAATAGTATGTGGCCATAGGTCGTTGTGCTGCTGCTGCTGCTGCAATTACCGACAGCGGCTCCTGTTGCTGTTGCTGCTGTTGCAACAGTGACGGTTGCTGCTGTGTCGGTTTCTGCAGCAACTGCGGCGATAACAACATGGGCGTAGGCAGACCAGCCAGAATTTGCTGCTGCTGCTGTGTTGGACTGCGTTGCAGCAACGATGTCTGTTGCTGTTGCTGCTGCTGTTGCAGCGTCGGCGACTGCAGCTGCGTCGGTGTGGGCGATGGAATGGACACCGACGGCGACGAGGATGATGTGCAAATGCCCGAATCATGCAGCACACTGGACATGGACACCGAGCACGAATTGTTGCTGTTGCCGCCATTGCTGTTGCTGTTACACAGCATGGCCGCAGCAGCTGTTGCCGCCGCTGTGCCCGACGTCGTCGCTCCAGTGCCCACTGTTGCTGCCGTGCCGGACTTGAAGCCCAAATTCAATTGTCCCAGCTGCGGACTGTTCAATCCCATGTGGCTGCTGCTCTCGCCGCTGGATGAAGTGGAACGATTCCGTGCTGTTGCTGCCGCCGCTGCTGCTGCGGCTGCTGCTGCTGTTGCCGCGGCCACACTGCTGCCCAGGCCCATGGTGAGCTGTATCGCTGCTGCGCTATTGGCAGCTGTTGCTGCTGCCGCAGCTGCTGCCGCCGCAGCGGCCGCCTTGTTGCGATGACTGCTGCGTGGCTGGGCGGGCGGTGCCTGCAGCTGCTGCTGCACGGCGAGCGGCAGGGCGAACAGACAGTCGCTGTCCAGATCGCAGGCACAGCGTGTGCTCGTCGGCTGAATGACGGCCGAGTGCGATTTCTTCTGTTCGACAGCGGCCAAATCGTGCGGTTCATGCCGCACCGTTATCTCCGTCTGTGCTCGTATATGCGTCAGCGCCACAATGTACAGATGCAGCGTGCCCTTCTCGAAGTAGTGCTGCAGCTCGGCATTGGGACGGCAGGAGCGACGCACGAAACGTGCATCGTTGCCGTAGGTGCGCGTATCGACGCAGACTTCGGGACCCTTGAGGTAGGCGGGCAGCGGGGGCGGCGGCTGTTGATTTGACAGATGGGGATGCGTTTGCATGGGCGCCTCGACGCCCGGCATCTGATAGAAGAACACAAACTGTCCGGGCGTCTTGTGGACCTTGAAGCTGTTCAGATAGTTGCTCGGCGGCGGCGTATTCATGTTGACGGTGGGATTCTGCGTGCGGAACTGTGTGGTCAGCATGTACTTGCCGCGCAGCTCGTGGATGGGCGCATGTGGCGCCAGATCGACGCTGCTGATCAGCACCTTGGCTCCCGCATAGGGTATTAGCTGAGCGCGCTTCTCCAGTTCGCTAGCGCAACCTGCCGCAATCAGACGCAACGCTTTGTTCTCTGTATTCTGGATGCTCTGCAGCAGACTGGGCTGCTTCTGTATGGCATGTAGGCGGGCGCGCAGCTCCGGTGAATAATGATTCGTTACGGCGTACTCGTAGTGTTCGATCCATTGACGCAAATTGGCTGCATGCTTCTCGGCGGCCGTTAAAGCGGGACTGTTGCCGCCGCTGCCATCGCCGCTTGATTTGCTTTTGCGCTTGCTGCTCTTTTTTGCCGACTTGGTGCTGGTCGTGCCGCCGGCCGAGCCGCCACCACTGGCGTTCAGTTTGTCGCCACTCTTCTTGCTCTTCTTGAGAGTGGCGGCTGTGCCGTCTTTGGTTTTCTTCGATTTCTTGGTTATACCACCAGCAGGACCGGTGCCGAAGCCGCCATTGAGTCCGGCTCCAAGCCGCTGCTGTTGCTGCTGCTGTTGCAGTTGCTGATGCTGTTGTAGCTGCTGTTGCTGCTGCAGCTGCTGCTGCTGCTGTTGCAGCTCTTGGCCGCCATACAGTTGTCCAACAGCTGCTGTCGTGCCGCTGACGCCCAGGGGATTAGTGACTGCATTGGCGGCCGGAGCGGCAGCCGCAGCTGCTGCTGCGGCCACGCCACTTGCCGCCTGTGTGGCTACCAGCAACATGTGTTCCCTGCGCTTCTGACGCTGCAGCGCACGAGCTCGCGCCTTGTCCACGAGACGCGGCTGACACAGCTCGCACTGATACTCCTCGGGTATGTTTAGACGATCGATGCCCATGCAGTCTACGTGCTGCCAGGCGCTGTTGAGAGAACAACCCAATTGGATTAGTTAATGGGTAAGCTTACTCTTTCATTATTTTAAATACTCACGAGCATTTGTCACAGCATATCATGTAACCATCGTCGTGGGTTAGCTCACAAATGCAACGCGTGATGGAGTCGTCCTCGGCCTCCGCTTCGGGCGCCGTTTCGGTCTCCTCGCCGGGATCAATGTCAGCGCTGGCCAGACGCGAGCTGCCGCTTATGGCCGAGTGTGCATCATCGTCCGGCACATGTCGTCCAACTGTGTCAATATGAATAACAATAAACATTAAGTTTGAGTTTTGGCTATTTATGTATGGTTAACTTACTTTGTTGTCCGAAGAAGCTGGCGTAGCTGCCTGGCGTTGTGGCGGTGCCAGCTACTGTTACACCGATGCCACCAAGTGACCATTGCTGTGCTTGCTGCGCGGTTGTAGCCCCCGTGCTTCCCGCTGCCTGCTGCTGTTGTTGTTGCTGCTGTTGCTGCTGCTGGGATGCGTATGTGTGATCCTGCATAATGGCGTGCAGCTGCTGCACACGCAAATCCTGCGTGTGCACAGGCACAGGACGCACCTCTTCTATAAACAGCTCCTCCTCGTTTCCGCTTAAAAGCTGTTGCTGTTGCGTAAGTGATTGCTGCTGCTGCTGCTGCAGCTGCTGTTGTTGTTGTTGTGGTTGCTGTTGCTGCTGCGGCTTCATAATCAGCGTCGCTGAATCGACGGATACGGGCGTAACTGGCGTCCCCAAGTTTGTTGTCGTATGAAGACTCGTGTTGGAGATGCTGCGCAGAGTGTTGTTCAGGTTGCTGACGCTGTTGCTGCTGTTGGCGCTGTTGCTGCTGTGGCTCAGGCTACAGGCACATCGATAAAAGGCAAAAAGCGAAAAGAATTGTTCTTGTTGTTAGTAAATACTAAAAGACTTCGATTTACAAACAGAAACCTTTCCGTTCCGTTGCCGGCACAGAAGTAAACAGAGCTCGACATTGACGTCGATAGCTACAGATGAATCTGTATACAGTAGGTGGTGGATTGTAGAGCTGCATCGTAAATTTTTGTTCCGTTACACAAAACTTTTCCGTATCCTCACCAACAAACACAAATTTTGTCTAGTCAACTTGCGACAATTTTAAAAATATATACATATATATATAGTCAACAATTGTCAAATGTGAAGTTGTTTAAGCCAACTAGATCAAAATTGAATATTTTATGAATGCAGCTTGACTAATAGCGGCAAAATTTAAAAGATTTTTACTGTATCCTTAACAAATGTATTTATACATAACTAAAACTTTAATTACTACTCTTGAAAAAGAAAATACTATAAACACAAAATAATAAGAGAATTCCTAACATTACAACGTGGATAAAATAATGTAAAAAGGCATTTTGAGAAGGAAACCTATATGCAACAGGATGAGTTCTAACCGCGAAGCCAACAAACAACAATTGAAGTAGTTATTTATGAAATTTGTTAATGTTTCATATACAACATATACCCAGCCCAATGTGATACTTAATTTTCTGCTATATCTATAACAATTAACATCTAGCCGTAGCTAAACGAATTACACACCTGTGCTTATAATACTCGACCACATTGGGTGGCGGCTTCCGGATGGTGGCTGCTGTCAGGGGCTCGAGTTGTAGGTTGAGCTGTTGTTGCTGCTGCTGTTTGCGTTCCAGCGATGTCGCTCGACTACTCGGTGCGCTGACCGATTGACGACGTGCCGCCGTCGCCGACATGTAGGACGACATTGCAGCGCTGCCGCTGGCAAAGCCATGCGAAGAGATGCTCACCGAGGGCGTGCTGGAGGTGTTCACCGTGAGATATGTCGCGGATGCCGCTGTTGATGATAACGATGATGATGGCGATGGTGATGGCGATGAGGCTGGCGTTAATGTTGCCGCTGACGAGCTGGGCGACATTGCGGCCTGATAATGCGTCAACAATAGATTACCCGACGTGGCTGTAATTCCACTGCTGCTGCTACTGCTGCTGTTGTTATTGTTATTATTATTGTTGCTGCTGCTGCTACCGCCGTATATAATTTGCGTGGGCGTTGACGTTGGCTGCGGCGGCGGCATGCTTGTTG
This sequence comes from Drosophila lacertosa, assembly GCA_004143845.1. NCBI lineage: Eukaryota > Metazoa > Arthropoda > Insecta > Diptera > Drosophilidae > Drosophila > Drosophila lacertosa. The sequence goes on along the minus strand of SCDZ01001187.1, from coordinate 33,632 downwards.
TCGTTGCTCCTGCTGCTGCTGGTGTCGTCTGCTGTTGAAAGCGCTGCTGCTGCTGACTAAACGACTTTTGGGCCATGCTCTGCAAAATGCGTGCGGACAGTTCGTCTGTCATTTCTGTGCCATTCACAATCATAACATCGTCGGTGATCAGCGACGATTGATGCTGCTGCTGCTGCTGTTGCTGGTGATCGCTGGTGCTGTCACCGCCGCTGCTGCTGCTGCTGTTGTAGTGTACGCGCTTAAGCTGTCCCTGGGGCTGATGCTGCTGTATGACAGTACCATGCGAGTTGACAAACTTAATTGCACCGGCAGATGACTGCTGCAGCATGTAGCCGCCGGCCGTTGCTGTTGTTGTCTTCTGCTGCAGCTGTGTGCCCTGTGGCAAATTAGCGGCCAATTGTTGCAGCGGCTGCTGTTGCAACACATATTTTGTATTGCTGCTGGCTGTCAATTTGCTGAGCTTGTTGGGCGTCAGTTGCTGCTGCTGTTTGACGTAGGCATTTTGCTGCTGCTGCTGCTGCTGCTGTTGTTGCTGCTGCTGCTGCTGCTGTTGCGGCACGGCAGCAATAGAAAGGCTGGAGGCTGCGACGCTGCTTCCGCTATTGTATTGCTTGACAAATTTGGTTTTGATGCCGGCTTTATGTGTTGCCTGCTGTGAGGAGATAAAAGCCTTAAGTGGTTGTTGTTGTTGTTGCTGCTGCTGCTGCTGTTGTTGCTGCTGCTGCAACATGTTGCCAACGCTTTTGACAGTTATCTTTTGATTAGCCTTCTTAAGCAACGCAGCAGCATTGCCGCTAGCTGCTGTTGTCGTTATCGCCGGCCGATTGGCCGTCGCACTAACATATTTCTGCTGCGCTGGCTGCACAATTATTTGCGGCGGCTGCTGCTGCTGTTGCTGCTGGGGCGGCACATACGACTGCAGTCGGGTGACAACGCGTGAGCCTAGCGTCACCTTTTGCATTAGCGGCGTTGCTGCTGTCGCCTGCTGCGTTGCCGGCGCATAGCCCTGCAACTGCTTTGAATTGGCGCCAGGACCGCCGGCTTTGTAGGCGCTGACAGTGCTAAACTTTTGCTGCTGCTGTTTAATTGCCGGCGTGGCTGTCACGTAGGGCAAATTCTTGCCGCTGATATAGTTGAGCTGCTGCTGCTGCTGCTGTTGCGACTGGGAGGAAATAGTTGGTGCCTGCTTGGACAGCACCGTGAGATTACTAAGCATCAGCTTGGAGTTGTGCGGCGGCGCCGCGGCGGAGGTATCGATGATGACATTGCTGGTGCTGCCTGTTGTTGTTGTTGTGGCAAATGCTGCTGCTGCGCTGCCGTCGCACGCACCGCATACTTTTGTGTGGGCTGCGTTTGAATGGACATGCGCCGCTGCATAATGCGCTTCAGCTGCGCCTGCGTTGAGAGGCTGTTGCCATCTATGACAATGTGCGGCGGCTGTTGCTGCTGCTGCTGCTGTGGCAAATTAATGCCAATTCGGCTGCTGATGCTGTTGATACTACTGCTGCTGGTGCTGCTTCCCGTGTTGCCGCTGCTGACGACGGGTTCAACAAAGACCGTGTCGTGCGTGGACATGGGCATGTTTGTTAATTGATTTGCTCACAAAATAATATTTGTATTTATAATATATATGTATATGCGGTATATCGCTTTAAAACTAATTTTTTTATACTTTAGAGACGAAGGGGCGGGGCTGCTTTTTACTGGTGCTAAGTTTTTGTTGCTCTTCTTCGTTTGTTGTTGCTGTTGCTTCCGCGTTTTTAATTTTGGCATTTCACAACACTACTTCACTAGACATCTTGTTCACTATTAGAAGCTTTTGCCTCTGCGGCCGCCGCTGTTGCTGTTGCTGCTGCTGTTGCTTTTGATTTTGATTTTGAATTTGAATTTGAGACTTTTGCCGCGTTGCGCTGCTGTTCCTATTGGTGCTACTGCTGCTTCTGTTGGTGATGGTGCCCCCAAACCTTTGGGGGCCTAATGCATAACCAGAAATGCTTTCTTCGTCGGCGTTTGCCTGACCGCTGCTGGCGGCTGTTAATTGTGGGCGGCGCGCATTCAAATTGCAATTACGATTTCCAACACTGTGCCACATTACATTGTTAGCCATTACAAACATAACGGTGCGTATGATTTCTTCTACTTCTTCTCTACTGAGACGACGCTTCCTATTCGCGCGCCTACTGTTTATTTTGCTATGTTGCAGTTGTCTTCTAACACTCGTTGTTCTTGTTACCAGCGTGTCGTTGTTTATTATATACTTTTATTAGTTTTTTTTTTTTTGTTTTCTCTAGTTCTTGTTCTTGTTGTTGTCCAGCACAACGACACTGCTTTCAATTTACCTCATCGAACGATTTTTCGTTGTATGTTCCATTTGCTGCAAAGAAAAATGAACAAAAATAAACGAACATTAATAAAATGGCAGATTAAACAAGCGCTAATTAAAGATAACAGCATCAATATTTTGTTTACATATGGTGCGCATAGCTTTATACTAAATTTAATTTGAATACAACAATCGCCAATCGATAAGTGAATTCTTCTTCTTCTGTTTTCTACAAGTTATCGCACAGCGTTGCCAGCTGCTAGTTTTAAGCTTATGTAATTCTCAAACAACGAAAACCAAACGCATGCGCGCGTAAAAATTTATTTTCTTTTTTGTGTGTATTTTTCGTGTGCGTTTTATATGCTGTTCGTAGTGACTGCTTTTGTGGCGAGCATAAACTAGAAGCGAGTAGCTGGCAACTCGTCAACTTGTTTATAGAGTCGCCGCACATCAAATCTGCCAAAACAGACCAACGTTATTCGTTATGATGAACCTGCATTGTTTACATTTGTATGCGTGTGCGCAATTACGGTGAAGCTGATTGGCGGCCAAACCAATGGCCCCACTTCGTACTTGTGCATGAAGCTTAAAGAAAATAGAAATAACCTGTTTTTCTGTCTCGCAGACACAGTCATTATTTTTACAAGCTACGGCTAAATTAACTTCGGCCTAAGGCACAAATTCATCTAATGCATTCTTTTAAGGCTTGATCGAATTCTTTGTTCTTGAAAGCTAAGAGCATATATAGCATAGCATATATGTATTCCCTAATTTTATAACAAATCTTGCATTTTTAGTTTGTTTAGTAATCATGTATAAACAAATTAATGTTTTCAATTCAATTTATAAATTAACAATTGTTGTGATTGTCTTTTTCCTTTCTCCCGCGTACCCATCATTATTCACTATCTTTCTTCGCTTAGTGCTCACTGCTTGCTATTTGGTATTTCTGCTATGCGCATGTTTCTCTAATTTTATAGTATATCTTTCACAGTTGCTTTCCACCTAGCTATTCGCATTTACAATTTACATCTGTGTACGTAAGTACGCCTATATATATAAATATATAAAGGTGTGTGTTTGTATGATTTGCTTTTGTTTTTGGCCGTTGGCAAAAGCCAAAGCAAAAAGTGAATGCACTAATTTTGCCTTGGCATCCGGCGCGGCATTCATGGCAGTCGACGACATCGTCTTACTCGCCGCTGCATTGTTGTTGCACAGTCTATTGCCAGTTGTGTTGTCTCCTCTCTTGGCATGCACTTGGCTGGCTCTCGTAGTTTCTTCTAAGTGCGCGCCTATCATTTACATTTACATTTACTGCACAATTGAATGCGATTTTACTTTGCAATCAATTGAAAAATAGCGAAGAAAAAGAGCAGAAAGAACCAAACAAGAGAACAGAATAAATTGCGAATTGCTAATTGCACAGTCAATGGGCTTATGTAACCCCATGATATCTGTTATAAATATGCATGTATGTAAATGTTCTGTCAACTAAATTAACAATGTATAGCAGCAAGTTCTTTTTCGGTTGATAGAAGCTCACTGACTCCTCAGTTATGTAGGGGTATACATATATAAGGGTTTGTCCCTCATAAGTATCATTATAAATTAAATTTAAGATTATAAGCACACTATAAGTGTATGTATGAAGTTGTTTTGGATGACAATTATTGTTTACTATCCCATATTAATTACCTTTATCGAAATACCAAAAAAGGCTAGGTTTGACACATTTCGTGAACGCATTTGTCATAAAATAGGTATAAACAACTACTATCTGATGATTGTAAATGGTGTAAATGCAAGAAAAATTACTTATCTATGTTCCTATTTATACGTACATATTTTTCTGTCTACTATGTGAGCAAATTGTGTAAGTTTTGTGGGATGCCCACATACACATATGCATATGTAGATTTTTATGTGCGAGCAAATGTACAATTTATTTCCGTTTGATCGTTGTATTTCACAATAGCAACGGCAACGACAACGACAAACACAAACAAAGCTCGCCCAGCCCCAAGATAACAGCAGCAACAAAATAATTTCGACTCGGGCTGCTGCAGATTGATTGTGTGTACATATGTGTAAAACCTCGTGTTGTTTTTTATTTATTATGTACGACACAGTTTAAAGCATAAATAAAAATAAACATGCATCTTAAAAATGCCAAAACAAATTAAGGCACTTTTTAACTAACACACAACACATACACATAAAGGTGTATAAGTAAGCGAAGAGTTGAAACACGCGTCATAAAGAGTAAAAGCGAGAAACAACTGTTTATGCTGAAGCTTCAACCCTACCCCAACCAACATCCAAAACGCGCGCCATAAACAAATTACACTCATGCAAAATCTGTGTATATGTGTGTGTGTGTTTTTGCATGTGTGCATGCAAATATGCAAACTTGCGAGAGAGCAGCACATTTGAATGCACATTGGCACCTATTACCACACACACGCACATATAAGCTACAAATGCCCACCATGCTCTTGTATAAGCTTTGCTGTCGTTGGAAAGAGAAAACAAACCTTACTGTATTAGAAATGCAAAGGTTGGACAGTGTCAGACACGGCATCAGGTCAAACAGCAAAGCTTTCCAAGTCAAGAGTAAAATCAAATCGGGTTGCCAACGATCGATAACAATATCTAACACTAGGCGGTTGCTGCCTATCGACTACTAACACTCGTTGCAGATGCACCTTAGGCATTTTGTAGCAATAAGGCTAATATTGGTATTGCCAGTGGGCAAATACACACAAACATACACCTAAATGCATTATGGACAGCCCCACACCCACACACCTGCACTTTGGGTGTTGCACACTATCTGTTTGTACTTTACATATGGTTTGCTGATGATGCCAGCTACCACTGCTAGTGTCAACTAATTGCGTCTTATTTTTTGTTGTTGTCGCGTGTATTTCGTACTTTTGTGTATGCCCCTCTGAGTTTGTTTGAATAGTTTTATTGGATAATCTTTGTACAGCCTGACATTTGCACATCTGTTTGGGTTGCAAGCGAGAGCATTGGCGTTAGGCCGCATATATATAAAAAAGTAATTATAATATAAATAAATATATATAATAAAAATATTATATTGTATGTACATTTGTAATTCAATAGGTTACACATTTAGAAACGTTTTGCATATTCTCTGCCTCTTCTCAAATGCATGTGTGTAACTGAAAGTGTATAGGTACGATACCCATGCACATTTTTGGCGGGGGTGTATGGTGACCTCCCTTGATTTATCGAATATTTTATACAGATTTTAGCTTGCATTGTCCAATATTAAGGGGTCTGTACATGTAAGTTTCGTATGCGCCAAAGAAATATATATATATACATATATATAGTAAAAACTTGTCCGTCAACTTTTGCTTTCATTTTTGCCCATACCACAGAAAGTAGCGAAAAATCATACAGGGCAGGCGAGGCAAAAATCACGTATGCGTAAAGAGTAGCATTGGTGGCGAGTACAATGGGCCATGCGCAGAAGAGAGACAAACAGTTGTCGTACTTACCAGTAAAGTGTACAACAGCGACCAACTTAATAGCGTACAAGCGTGTAACATCAAGAATTGGGAATAAATCGTTTGACGAAAACATAACACACGCTTGGAGTGTACAGCAAAAATGGAAAAAGTAAAGGAAATTGAAGGAAAAAAATCTAAGCGATGGCGGTGCTGTTCTAGCGTATGATACTTGTGTGAAACGCAATATCAATATGGCGGAAACATCGCAGTTATTTGAATTTAAATATGTTCAAAACAAATATTTTGTATATGAAATATTCCCAATTAATTATATTTTTTCATAACTGCTGCGCATGTCAAAACAATGCAGAGCATCACAAACAAGATGTAGTGCAGAAACTTACATACAGAATTGCATTATGCGATCTAGACAAACAACAGACAAAAGTTAATGCATTCTAATTTATATGTTTTATGCATATTTATAAAAACATTCACATTTTTTATATACTTTGCATAGCTGGCAACTCTACGGAGCCGAATTGTGCACAACTAACTTCACGTTGCACAAAAGAAAATCACAAGCAAAACAAACGAGCGCGCAAGCTATATGTCAAACACGTAAGTGGGAGCGAGTGCAGTATATTCTCGTTTTTGGGGGAAAAGTATGAAATTAAATATGGCGACCCACTATGCGAAAAAAAAACTCGAAATTGACAATAGCACAGCAATGATAAACATTTGTTTTAACAATATAGCCTAGAGCCTGATCGCAACTTTACTCAAGGCTCAACATAAATTCCATTGCCTTCAATATAGATTAGAACTTCTTTAATTAGGATAACTATGTATCAGTGTTGCTGCTGCATAATTGGCGCGCGCGTAACCGTTGGTTTGTTTAGCAGTAAAATTTACTCACCGTATATGATTGTTGTAGTTTCACTTCATTGTACACAACACGGGATTAAATGGCAAGCTCTGGTATAGGTTTATTGAGTGGCATTTGTTTTTTTCGTCACTTAACTTTGTTTTGCACGCACTAGCCTGTTTAGGGGGTTATTTTTATTTTACATTTTCACATACTTGAAACGCACGCACTATAATTTGGTTTGCTGGTTTCTTAGTTATGAAACGCGGCGTTAGTTTAACGTTTGCTGCCTGTTAAAATAAACGATTCCACTTTGATTAATCAATTTTATTATTAATACGTATGGCATAAGAAACATCGAAAATGCGCACAAAAACACCTAAGTGTGTGTGTCAGAACGAGACGGCTATATTGTACTGTGCTGCGCGCGCACTTGTAGTATGACAGACACATATAGTGTGGCCGTTTTATCATACGAACATAGGCATGCCAACTAGCACAAATCATACCTATTATCGGCTATTTTATTTTGTTCGCGCTGCTGCTTCTTCTACCTTGTCTTTCTTTAGCCTATTACTACTGCGCCTGCCATTCCGCAGTGTACTTTATAGTGCTGTACGTACATTCGTTTTGTCTTTCTGTCTGTTCGTCGATACATACATATATGCATGCATGTACACACACGGCGCCACTGAAATATGTACCTACGTACATATATAAAAATCTATACACGGATGTTGCCGCTCATATACACAAATCTTACTATATTTTAATACTGAAAAGCTACATGCTTCTCTAAATCGTAAACATATACACCCACAACAAAAAAAACTTTATTTCACTATAAAAAATGTACACAAGTTAACTGATTGACTGACAGACATGCGTATTAATATAAACTAATTCATATGTGCCCTCAATTAAACACATTGTTAAACAGAAAAAAAAACATTAAACTATAATACAACGAAAAAAATACTTTTGTACAATTCTTCTTTACATTTTGTGCCTCGTTTCGTACTCACACACACACAAATACACGCTTAAAAATATACAATGTATGTATGTATATAGACCGCTGCTACAACACTTTGATGGCATCTCGCTTACACTTACGCTTCGTACGCATTTTACCTTTCACGTCCTATGTGTTTTTCATCTTTACCAACACGCTAATAAGACAAATTTTAAAACTGCATTTTAAGCTATAACTAACACGTTTCACCATTACATTTTAGTGTATTGCGTAAGCGGCACTTAAGCACAGTGCGCGAAACTATTTTTTTACAATTTATTTGTTGATTTAACACCTTTAAACGCGTTTCACACTCCGCGTTACTCCGACTCTTCTTCTTCCTCTAGTGTAAGCGCAAGAATGTTATCTTATGGTAATGTAAGCCCTCTGTTTTACTCAAATGGAACAGTTATGCAGTTAACAGTGCAAAATTAAACGTTTAGTGTTGTTAATTTAATAATTGTCATTACTTTACAGCACTGCCGTTATTGCAGTGTTGCTTCAATAATATCGATACATTTTAGAGTTGCCACACTATAAGTTACTCTTCTAAGACCAACAGCTGATAAACTTTTGGCCTGCAAGAAAATAAATAAATAAATAATGCTGCCATGGAGGTAAACCCATTGGCTGTTATACTTGTTTACTTCGACAGCAAAGGCGATCGCCTGCTGTATCGCTATCCCTATCAGACGCTTGGCCAAACACTAAAACTAGAAGAGCCTCGCGAGGAGCAGATCAACAAGAAACGAAATCCCTTCGCTGTTGCCCACACTGACGATCTGCTGCAGACGCCCACACACCAAAGCCAAAACCAAAATCAGGGCCAGAACCAGGCTCAGGGACAGGGTCAGGGTCAGGGTCAGCTGCAGGGCTTTGCGGACGATGTGCTCTCCGCACTCTTTGCGGTCAAGCCGCAGTTGTGCAATCAGAAATTCGAGCTCAAACTCAACGATGTACGCTTCGTTAGCCATCCCACTTTGATTAGCCAGTCCACAGCGGGCAGCAGCAATCAAACGTCGACGGCCGGCACCGCTGCCACAGTGGCTGTTGGCGTGGCAAAGAAACAGCAAATGCTGATCAACATCATATTTGCACTGCACGCCCAGGCCAGCTATTCCATTGTTAAGTGCTACCACGAGCTGAGCAAGCGCTTGGGCCTGGCGCTCAAGTTCGAGGAGCAGCGCAGCGGCTACCTAACCGAACAGACAGCGCTCATGGCGCGCACACACGACGAACAGCAGCAGCAGCCGTTGGAGCGAACGCTGGAGTTGATTGCGGAACGCTGCAGCCTGGCGCAGGCGCTCAAGTCCATTTGCAATGATCTGTGCACCACGGGCCTGCTGAGCACCACACTGAATCAGAATCTAACGCTTACCTTCTGTCTGCCGGCGAAGGCGCATCAGCTGCACAAGAAGGGCAGCATGGTCGATCCGGAGACCATTGATCGCTGTCTGCGCGCCTTGAAGCCCTACCACGGCATGCTGCTGCTGGTGGACTTTGCCGAACTGCTCGACTGTGTGCCGCCGACCGGGGCACGCATGCTTTGGCAGCTGGTGGACGCGTACAATCCGCTGATTAGTCTGCAGAGTATGGCCTCCAATGCGGATCTAAGCATTGAGCACGTGTACAAGCTGGTCTCGCATCTGGTCTACTGGGCCAAGGCCACCATCATTTATCCGCTGTGCGAGACGAACGTTTATGTGATAGCGCCGGATGCACCGCTGCACACGAGGTCTCACCTGGTGGAGAAGTTCTCGACACGCTTTGCGGGCATGTCGCTGTTTGAGGTCATTTCCGACTTTTCGCTGCCCACGTCAATTGGACACTTGACGACGCCGCTACAGCAGCCGGCCCGTCAGGGCATACTCGCCCAAATGGTGCTCTGGATGCTGCAGCATCATCTGCTGATGCAGCTGCACACCTACGTACAGTTCATGCCCAGCGATGCCGACGACGAGTTTGGCGACTCGGCTTCCTGCGCTCACGCTGGCAGCAATTTGGCCGAGGAGGATCTCGAGCGGGACAGCAATCATACCGAGGATGATGGGCATCGTGATCGTGACGATGATCCACTGCATGGCGGTTCCATCCTGAGCATGTCCAGCCAACCGTTGCCTATGCCGGTGAACGCACATCGACGTTCCGTGCCCGAGGATCACTTTTCGCTGGCCTCGGACAATATTGCGGTGCAGCCATCGTCCAGCCACAAGTCCAACTTCAGCATGACGGCCTCGCTGAGCACGGACAACTGCGACAGCCTCGACTCGATGGAGGACGAACAGAAGCTCAAGGAGCTGCTGCAGGTGTTCAACGACGCAGATCGCGCCGCCATTCGTCGCATACCTGCCTCCCTCAACGTGGACGATCTGTCGCTGCTGGTCAAGCTCTATCAGATGGGCTACTTCAAGAGCGAGCATCATCTGGAGGAGATCATGTACTTTGAGAATCTGCGTCGATCGCAGCTGCTCCAGCTGCTCGACAAGTTTCGCAACGTGCTGATCATTTACGAGACCGAAGACCCTGCCATAGCATCCATGTACAACAACAAATAGATCTATACAATAAAGAGCATTCCAAATGCAGTTTTAAGCATAAACTTATTGTTCTTCATATATCATAATCCACATAATATAAGCTTGTTTATACATATTTTACATAACATACGCTTTATTTGTTTTATTGGAGAATGCCTAGCTAACATTTAGGGGATTTGGACAATTGACTTTCATCCAACTTAAAGGTGCTTACAATTCTAATAGCCAGACGATTGAAATTTTCTGTGAAACGTTTCGTATACTCTAGTAAACGTGTACATATATATATATATATATATATACTTAAATCTAGTTAATGGGCTTACAAAAATATATATATATACATATATATAATTGTATATATATTAAAAATTTACTTTTTGCTTAAAAAACTAATTATGATTAGATTGTAACTAGCTACATTTTAGATGTGATTGGATCGTTTGTATGACTTGTTTCGATCCGCAAATGTTTCGTATTTAGGGCGTATCAAAAAAAAAACTATCAAAGTGTTATATCAATGATTTTGATAACGATCCCGCTTGCTAGCTAATAATGGGATAATGATATATATATATATATATATAACCGATTGTTCGCCCAATTTTCATCATGGACTAGATTCGCGTTCACAGCTCACAGACTCGATGAAAAATGGGTTTGGACTCTTAACGTACACATATATAGCTATATAACAAATTTTGTTGATTCCTTGAACAGGCTCAAGCTTTCAACAACAACAACGAGACGTAGAGGAAAGCTTGTCGCTAGGATTTGTTGTTGGTGGTGTTGGAAATGTTGTTGTTGTACAGATAGGGTATCAAATTGGGCTCTATTTCCAGCTGTTGCCGCAGTATGGAGCTCATCACAAACTCCGTTGAGACAATATGGCACTTGGGATTGCCATGTCGCGTCAGATCAGCGCACAGATGCATATCCGTGGGACAGGTAACAATGATATACGAGTCCGGCGTATGGACGTGCGCCTCAGCAACGGCAGCACCGCTGCGTCGCTTCAGCTCCACTTTGCCGCCAGACGATTCGATCATGCGTATGATTTCATCGCGCGCCGGAAACACATCGGGCGTCACATAGAAATATCTGTTCGCAAATAGTGTTGAACGCGTCGTCGCGCACAGCACAGCGTCCAAATCGAATTGCAGATTCTCATCGACGGGTATATGCCGGATGCGATACTCATCTGGTGGCACAAATTTGCCAGCCTTGGCGCTATCCACCAGCCACGTGGACTTGAGCACATAGTCAACGTGGCAACAGGCCTGAATCAGTTTACATGTTCGACTCTCGCGCGTCATAACCAAATGCGTTGCATCCATCGGACTGTCCACAACAATGCCGCCAAGAATTCTAAAAAAGAAAAAAAATAATTAAGATTTATAAACAATAGATTATTATTTCAACTGTGCTTTAGTTTAAAGTAACTTACTCGACAGCCTTTTTGAGCGCCTCCGCATCGGCAACCTGTGAGAAAATGACTTTGGGCGGCTTCGTCGTTTGCGGATATTCAATGCACACAATCTGCTCGGGCAGATGCTCCTGATAGACGCACATTTTCTGGCGCTTCAGCTTCTGCTCGGTGGCATAGGGATCGGAGAGATGACGCTTGACGCGCTCGTGCGCCTCCTGGGTGAGATTAATGGGCGCTTTCCATTGACTTTAGTTCGCTTGGAGTCTTACCCAGCAAATGCTGCACCAGATTGCATTCGATGCGGAATGGCACCACCAGATTGTACTGTTGATATTTGGCATTCTCGTACTGGGTGAGACCGCTCAGGTTGCCAATGCAGACGTCGCTCAGCCACAGCGCATTCACCATGGGTATGTTCCACTCTTTGGCCGCATTGAATTTGTTGCCCTCGAGCTGTTTGCAAACGACTAGCGTATTCACCTTGGACAAATATGAGGTGTAAATGGCGCCGCATTCCTCGGCCATTTGCTGCAATCGCACCACCTCCTCGCCCTCGAAGCCCTCCGAGGTGATAATGTAGCGTTCCAGCGGTTTGCGATAGCCAAATTGACTGGGGAAGGGCAAGTGCAGGGGCTGCCATGGCGGCATCAGTTGTCGCTTGAGGCAAATATCGCTCAGCCAGTAGGCGGTTACGCATCGCTTGGCGTCGCGCAGCGCTTGCATTACCATGCCGTGCCGTTGCGTGCGACAGATGACGTGCGTCACGCGTGCGCAGTAGACGCGCTCGATGTCGCCGCCAAACTGGCGAATCGTGTCCAGCCAAATGGGCAGCTCGTCGCTGTCCGTCTCGTCGTATTCGACAATGTAAAAGGTGCAGCCGACCAGAAACAGATCGGCGGGCAGCTTCAGATTTGGATTGTGGCCATAGAACTGCGGACGCGGCGGCATCGGTATGGGCGGCTGGCCGGGACGCACCTGCATGTAGACGTGCGGCGGGCCGCCGGCCACCTGGACGGGCACGCCCACCGGCAGCTGTTGCTGCTGCATGTTGGGCTGCGGCGCAACCACAATTTGCTGTTGCACCAGATGCTGCTGTGGCATCGGCTGCTGCGGCACGCCGACAACACGACGCATTTGCTGCGGATGCTGCTGCAGCAATTGCTGTGTCTGCTGCTGCTGTTGTTGCTGCTGCTGCTGCAGCAGTAGCAGCTCCTGCTGTGTGCGTGGCGGTCCCGGCACGCCCACTGCGGCATTATGCTGCTGGCCCATCATACGCAACGCCCCAGCAGCGGACGGCGGCTCCACATGTTGCTGTGGGCCCGACGGCAACTGTTGCTGCTGTGCAGCAACCAACTGTTGCTGTTGTTGCTGCTGCTGCTGTTGGAGTAGCAACTGTTGCTGCTGCTGCGGTGTCGCGCCGGTAACAACAACCTGTTGCACAATTTGCTGCTGCTGCTGTTGTTGCTGCTGCTGCTGCTGTACATCGCTCATGGCAATCAGTTGCTGCTGCTGTTGCGGCGGCGCCTGTGCTCCATTGTTGCCCAGGCGATTGCTCAGCATGTTGGCCAAAGCGGTTTTCGTTTTTAGGTTCATTTGCTGCGGCGTCTGCTGCTGCTGCTGTTGCCCGTCGGGCGCTAAAAGAAAAAAAAAAAAGTAGTAACCGAAAATTCTGTGAGGCAAGAAGTCTGTTGACTTACCCGCTGCTGACATGACCAAGGTTTGTGTCATTATATTGCCGCCAGGTGCGCCGCCAACCACAACGCCTGCTCCCGGCGTGGTGGGCGTGCCCGGTGTGGGCGGCTGTTGCTGCTGCTGTTGTTGCTGCGGCTGCTGCACAATGGTCTGCTGCTCGATCAGCTGACCGTTGGGTCCCGTTATTAGCTGGACGGTCTGTTTGCCCAGCTGCGGCGCCGGCGCCTGTTGCATGGGTATCTGCTGCACACGCAGCTGCTGGCGCTGCAGCAACATCTGCTGGCTGGGATCATTGGGATTGAACGCTTGCTGCTGCTGAGGTAGCTGTTGCTGCGGTGCACCAGGCTGTTGCTGCTGCGGCGGCTGCTGCTGTTGCTGGGTAATGGGACTGAGCCCGGGCGCGCCACCAGCACGCACCACAACCTGACGCGTGCCCTGCTGCTGCAGCCACAGCATCTGCTCCTGCTGCGTCAGTCCGCCGGGCATTTGGCTCTGCACGATGATGTGCGAGGTGCCCGGTCCGTGCACTGGCACCGGGCCGGGCGCACGTGTTGCCACCACGCTGCCGGGCGCGCCAGGACGCGGCTGGTAGGCCACCTGCTGGCGCAGCATGACGCGCGGCTTGTTCTGATTCAGCTTCGTGATGTACTCGGCGCGTTTGTGCGCGTCCAGCGACATGAAATGCGCGTGCGTCTTCTCGTCGAGATGTATCAGTTGGCGTTGCTGCTGCTGTTGCTGTGGCGGTGGCAGCACGAGCTGTTGTTGCTGCTGCGGCTGCTGTTGTGCTTGCTGCTGTTGTTGTTGTTGTTGTTGCGGCGGCGGTGGTTGCTGTTGTGCGGGCCATGGTGTTTGTGGCCGCATGCTGCGCGGCGCAAATTGCGGCGCCTGCTGTTGCTGCTGGGGCGTTGTGGGCGTGCCGGGCAATGGCGACGGCATGCCCATGCTTGTGGTGGGCGTGCCCGGCGTTGTGGGCGGCAGCTGATTCGTGACCGGACTCTGCGGCGACCAGTGCGGCTGTTGCTGCTGCAGCTGCGTATGATGCTGTGGCGATTGCTGCTGCAGCATCAGCTGCTGCTGTTGCTGCTGTGGCGATTGCGGCGGTGGCGTGCGCTGTGGCAAATGCTGTTGTTTGATGAGCACCTGCTGCATGATTTGCTGCGGCGCCTGCTGCTGTTGCTGCTGCGTCACTGGCTGCTGCTGTTGTATGAGTATTTGTTGCTGTTGCGGTGGCCCAACGAGCTGCTGTTGTTGTTGTTGCTGCTGCTGCTGTTGTTGTTGTTGCTGTTTTTGCTGTAGCAATTGCTGTTGCTGCTGCAAGTATTGCAAGCGCTGCGGATCGCTGATGACTTGTTGATTTATCACAATTTGTTGCTGCTGCTGTGGCGGCTGCTGTTGTTGCATTTGCAGTCGCTGCTGCTGTTGCTGTTGTGTCAGCAACTGCTGTTGCATTTGTGGAGGCGCCTGTTGTTGTTGCTGCGGCGATTGCTGCTGTTGTTGCAGCATCATCTGATTTGGTGGCAACTGCTGCTGCTGCTGTTGTTGCAATATTTGTCGCTGCTGCACAAGCTGTTGCTGCTGCTGCTGTTGTTGTTGCTGTGAAATATTCGTTGAGTTCACAATAAACACATTTTGGTTTTGCTGATTCTGGGCCAGAATATGTTGCTGCTGCTGCGCACTCAGCTGACTGAATTGCTGCTGACTTATAATGAATTTTTTGGTCTGCATTGTTTGTGGTTGTTGTTGTTGCTGCTGTTGTTGTTGTTGCAGTGGCTAAAGGCGAAATTATGATAAATTAAATAAAGGTATACAAATAGAGAATATTTATAGAAATGCATACGTGTTGTTGTTGTTGCGGCTGCTGTGTCAGGACTTGTTGTTGCTGCTGCTGCTGTTGTGGCGCTTGTTGTTGCTGTTGCGCAAACTGCTGGCCCAGCAACTGCTGCTGCTGTTGCTGCTGCGGCGGCTGTATTGTCTGTTGTATGATGCGCACCTGTCCGCCTGTGCCTAATGCAATGTTTTGTTGCTGCGTAAACTGTACTTGTTGCTGTTGCTGTTGAGGTGGCAGTTGCTGTTGCTGCTGTGGCAGTTGTTGCGGTTGTGCCTGCTGCTGAGGTATCATTTGTTGTTGTTGCTGCTGCTGCTGTTGCAATTGCAGCATTTGTTGCTGCTTTTGCTGCTGCTGCTGTATGCTCATCATATGACTCTGTATTATCTGTTGTCCCTGTGCTGTCGAAGTGTTTATAACGTGTCGCTGTGTGATGACTTGTTGCTGCTGCTGCTGCTGTTGCGGCTGTCCAGGCAAAAGTTGCTGTTGTATCTGTTGTGGCTGCTGCTGTGGCTGTTGTTGCTGCTGTTGTTGTTGTTGTTGTGGTTGCAGCTGTTGCAGCGGCTACAGAATAAAGAAAAATACAATTATTTAGTGTTGGTGATATATTATTTGAATATCAAGTTCTTACCCTTTCCGCTTGTTGTTGTTGCACTGGTTGCTGTTGATGCAACGGCGATTGTCGCGGCGAGGGTGTATGTTGTTGTGGTGGCATTTGCTGTTGCTGCTGCTGTTGTTGTTGCTGCTGCTGCTGTTGCTGCTGCTGCTGCAGCTGCTGTTGCTTTAGCTGCTGCTGTCGCATTATCAGTGAATCCTGATTGCTGCTCAGCGTAGAACGACTGAGCACCTGAGCCACCTGCACGGGATCCGTGGGATCTATGGGCTGCACAAAGGATTGCTGTTGTTGTTGTTGCTGCTGCTGTTGTAGCTGTGTTGGTTGTTGCTGCTGCTGTTGCTGTGGTTTGTTGGCCATTGGCGGCGTTTGTGATATCTGTGGTGATTGCGGTGCTGAAATGTGCTGCGGACTTTGTTGCTGCTGCTGCTGTTGTGCAAGCTGTTGTTGCTGTTGCTGCTGCTGCAGCTGCATACGTTGCTGCTGATGCACCGGCTGCTGGAATGGCTGTTGCTGTGGTGACATCATGGCCGTCGGCGGCGGCTGTTGCTGTGGGGAGCCCATCATGTGCTGCTGCTGGCGACTCTGTTGCAACTGCTGCTGCTGTTGGCGCAAATGCTGCTGCGCACTCTGCGGCGAGGGCGGCGGTGGTGGCGTCATTTGTGGCGCCGGCGATTGCAGTTGTCGCGGTGACTGGGGCGGCAACATGTTGCTGCTGGCGGCCACGTGTTGCTGCTGCTGCAGCGATGGAGAAGGCGTGCCGGGCGGCATGACTGGCGAACGATTTTGAACCATGCGCGGTGATTGCTGCTGCGGCTGTTGTTGCTGCTGCTGTTGTTGTTGCTGCTGCTGTTGTTGCATTTGCTGCATTTGCATTTGCAGCTGCTGTTGCTGCTGCAAGAGTTGCTGTTGTTGCTGCTGTATCTGGCGCTGTAACGCCTGTTGCTGCGGTGTCAGACTCTGACCATTCTGTATATGCTGATGCAGTTGCATTTGCTGCTGCTGCAACATTTGCTGCTTGTTCATGATGTGCTGTAGCAGTACTTGTGGGGAGACTGGAACTGATTGCTGTTGCTGCTGTGGCAGCTGTTGTTGCTGCACCACTTGTTGCTGCTGCACTATCTGCTGCTGCTGCACCACCTGTTGCTGCTGCACCACTTGTTGCGGCTGCCCCACTTGTTGCGGCTGCCCCACTTGTTGCTGCTGTACAACTTGCTGCTGCTGCTGCTGCTGCGGTGATTGCACGGGCTGGGGTGTTGTTGCTGGCTGTGGCATGCGCGGCGTTTGTCGTCCACTGGGCATAGGCGGTTGTGGCATGGTGGGCGTGGTTGGGAGACGTGGTTGCTGCTGCTGCTGCATTACTAGTTGCTGTTGTTGTTGTTGTTGTTGCTGCTGTTCCTGTTGCTGCATGAGTTGCAGCTGCTGCTGTTGCTGTTGTGTATTCTTCATTTGTCGGTGTTGCTGCAATATGTTTTTCTGTTGCTGTACTTGCTGCTGTTGCTGCATATTGGCTGGTATGATTTTCTGCTGCTGTATTATGATTTGCTGCTGCTGCTGTGCGGGCGGCGGCGGTGGAGGTGGCGCCTGTGGTATATTCTGCTGCTGCTGCTGTTGCAGTTGCTGTTGCAATTGTTGTTGCTGCTGCAAGTTACGTGGCCGCACGAAGACAACTTGTTGCTGTGCGGGCTGAGGCTGATGTTGTTGTTGCTGCTGAAGCTGCTGCTGTTGTTGTTGCTGCTGCTGCTGTTGTTGTTGTTGTTGCTGCTGCTGCTGCTGCTGTACCGCTGCAGCACGCTCTGCCGATGCCTGCAGCTGAGATTTAATGCTGGCAATGCTTTTAGCCGCACTGTCGTCCACGAAGCCCAGAATATCGGAAAGTTGCGTGGAAGCTGGTTGCATTTGTTGTTGTTGCTGCTGTTGTTGTTGTTGCTGCTGCTGTTGTGGTAATTGCTGGGCCAAATGTTGTTGTTGTTGCTGCTGCTGCTGCTGTTGTGCTAACTGTTGTTGTAATTGCTGCTGTTGCAGCTGCTGCTGCTGCTGTTGCAGATTCTGTTGCTGCTGCTGCTGCTGTTGTTGCTTTTGGGCGCGCTGCTTCTCGATGGGCTTCAACAGTCGCGGATGGTAAGGCTCGCAGGGCAGGCAGCTCTTGCACTTGAGGCAATCGGTGACCCAGTCGGGCGTGACGATGTTCATTGCGATCTTGGGCAGCGCCAGCGCTTTATTGTAAATGTTGCCGGTGGCGGCGCCGCATACCAGATGCGTATTGGTTGCCCCATGCGTGTGTGTGACCACGGCGCCGTGGTAGGTCAGCATGGCGTAGAGGCGCCTCCGATCGCTGGCCACCACATTGGTAATCGCAACACGAATGCCGCGCAAGAAACGCGGCTGACTCGGATCGAAGGCACGCGTCCCAGCCATGCGACCCAGCTTGGCGCTGTGCGCGATCCATTGCTCGCTCACAGGTATCACATTGTAGAGGTCCAGGTTCATGGACAGCTCCTCCTCCGAATAGTTGCTGGCACATATCAGATGCGTAATTTGGTCCGACAGATAAAGCTTCGATTGGGCGCCGCCGTTCTTCAGCAAACGTTCGCTCTGCAGGGGTCACAAACAAAAAAGACAAAAGTATATTAAAAAATAATAATCAGTTAAGAGCTTTCTATATGACCAGTGACAGAGATGAGCAACATGTAGCAGCGTAGTAACAGTCTCGACTCGTGACTTTTACTGTGTCCAGAGCGAATCAATGTTTAATTGAATTATTAATTTTTTGCAATACTTTTAATGCAATCATGCCAAAAGAAAATAAGTAGTTGCTATTTCATCTATTAAATTAATTTTGCAGCCCAGATTTATTTAGATTATATTTAAGATTTTCAACTATATTTATATAGTTAGTTAGTTACTCTAATTTTTAGTTAGTTTTCTCTTTAAAAACAATCTAATTTATTAAAAATTTGTGTACACATTTCGCATTACAAGTCACAGTTACTGTCATATGCTCATCTCTACGCAGACACACACACACACACATACACCTAGAAAATTGCCGGCAACATTTTATGGCGCGAATTTCTACACGATAAACATGAAACTCCCTGTGTTGCCAGCGCACTGGCAAATTTACGCACATTCGCAATTAGCAAATGAATTTAAAGTTAACACGCACTGTTTAATGGTTAATGGGAACGTTGATGGCATATTTGTTTTTTGCATTTGGCTAATATCGCCCTGTGGCCTGTACAGCTGCAACTAGCACGAACACAAGCGTGCACAGCATACACGCACACACACACACATGCACTGCACACACAATGTCAGCAGCGGGCACGTACAGCCCTAGCTAGAGGCCGTGGCGGCACCTCTGTTTACCTCATCATCCAGACTGCCCAGCACATAGTAGATCACATCCTCGAACAGCTTTTCACTGATTTTTAAATTTTCCATTATTTGTTGTTGTTTGGACTAGCATGCGCTAATCCCTTTGCTCAAATTTCACTTTTCTTTTGTTTCGCTTTTGTTGTTGCTGCGGCTGCCGCGGACATGTATATGGAAAAGCATGCAGCTTCACTTTCCCTGGGCACCCATCTTGTGCAATCGTTGAAAACTCAAAACTATCACAATGTTTAACAGAAGTAGCAGTTGAATTGTTTAAACTCATCGAATTAAAGCCTTATTAACGTGTATTCTTTTATATTGTACGCGGCCCTTTCGTCTTTTGTATGCAACAAAAACCAACGCTAGCGATGTGACTAGTCCAACGATTGTTGCGATACTTAAAAGCGATATTCGGAAAAATGCATATCGATATAAACGATATTTACCAGCTGTTCGGTGTGATGTTATTAACATATATTGTTAACAGAATTGTGTTAAACTTAACATAGTATGTAATATGTCTGTTAACGTCAGTTGCTATAAAAGGG
>SCDZ01001187.1:0-13840 GCA_004143845.1 Drosophila lacertosa | reverse complement strand
TGGAACATCTGGTAAGAGAAGAGAATATTAGTAAATTATAAAGCTTATTTAAGGAATATTTGACAACGCTATATTATATACATTTAATTTATTATAATATTTTGTATTATAAGGTTGGTTGTAAATAAGCCTACTACTTTCAAAAATAATAAAGAACTTAATTAAATTCTAATTTAAAAGATTTAAATATATTGATTTGTTGGTTTGGTTTTTTTTTTTTTTTTTTTACAAATACACGTTGGCCTATACATATTAGCTTATTATTCATAAATTGTTTTCTAACACATTTAAGACGTACAGATCTTTGCTAGTGATTTTAATGTTTCTGTTTTGCTTAGCTTTTACTATGTTTATTTGTATATATGTTTAGTGTGTTGTTTTTTAATATGTTGTAAAACATCTACTGAGTGTGGAAATTCTCTTCTTAAGAGCGTAGAAAATTTCTTGTATTTAAATTGTTGTTTGTATTGCGATAACGTAATTACGGTTGTGTTTGCTTTGTTTTTGTTTCTTCCATAAGCTGATGTTGATGTTATATTGAAATGTTGATCAGATCTGAGCTGGGACAGCAGAGCCAGCCGATGTAGCAGCAGCAGCAGCAGCAGTAGCAGAGGTAGCAGCTCCAGCAGCTTGTTCGAATTTCCGGTCGTGGACAACGGCGTTCTTCATCAGGACGAAGGATGATCATGAGGCGCTGTTCGCCTCGCCGTTGCTTTCGTGGAAATTGCTGCCGTTGACAATGAACGAGGTGCCCAGCCCATATAAATGGCCGGAATACTTGGCATGATCGATATTATCCTCGAAGAACATCTGCAAATGGTCGAAATAATATAATAATTAATCAATGCAATTTTATTTAGAGTATTAACTTATTTACTATAATTTTGCAGAAGCTGAATTTGGTTTTGGTTAGTCTTGTGTGTTTGTTGGGTTAGTTAGCGACATGGATTGATATTTAAACAAGTATGTGGAATGTGAGGTGTAGAAGCTTGTTACAACAACAACGACAATAACAAACAATAGTCAAGTACAAAAGTTGTCTAGCGAAACTAAGAAACGTTACAAACAAACAAAATTGTTAAATAAATTTAAATTTACATACCAGTTACCATTTTTGTGTTGTCTTTTTGATTCTGTTTTATAATTTTCTTATTGTATATGTAAAAATATATATATATATGTAATTAAATATATATATATATATTTTTATAATATTTATTAACACTTGTTAAACTCAACATTCACAATGCAGCGAAAACTGCACGGAACTATTTGTCCATATCGCTTAAAGTTAAAGAAAACAGATATATGCTAACGATTTTAACGATTAAACTGTCACTCTTTTAAATAAAAACTGATTCAACATACAAATAGATTATAAATATATAAAGTAAAAAATAAAAATGATTGGCCATCATAATGGTTTTTTGACCAGGTCAGTATAGAATTAATATTTGGTAATATTTACAACTGGTTAGAAAATAATAATCTTTGTAGAACTATTTAAAGAAAAATATACTATGAAAAAGAAAATTTAAAGACTGTCAAATCCCAGCTTAAAGCATGGCAAAATAATTTTATAGCTAAGCAAATGTTTATGGAATATGTTTAAAAGCATGTTTTTAATAAATGTGTTAAAATGTGAGCGATGTGATTTTAATGCCTTTTTTTTTTTAATTAAATGTAAATGCAAAGCCCATTAACCAGAAATGATCAACAATAATGAGAAAGAAAATTGAACTTCAATTCATTTAATTTTCTATTCAAATTCATTAACTTGGGAGTCTTTTCACTCATTTTTTCATATGTTTTTTTTTTTAAATCTTATCATTTTTTGTTTTAAAAATTAATAACAAAAAAGAAACATGTTTCACATGGTTTAAGGCAACTGCAACTTATTTGGAAAACGTTTCGTGTGTTTTTCCTTCATCGAGTTTTAGTTTTGGTTATTAACAAATTGTGTTGTACACGTTAAGGTTTAGCCGATGAAAATGCGTTGCATGCAGCATAACAAATAAAATGCATTTCTTATGCGTCCAGTGGCGTCTAAAAGCTAATTAGGAGTATTATAAGTACAAAAAGAATAGGGAAAATCTATGTACACAATGAAAGTATGAGATAAAAAAAATGATGAAACATTTGAACTTAAAATACGGATAAGAGTGAAGAAGCGAGTTAGTTGCACCACAGCAACAACAACAACAGCAGCGAAGAATAGAAGCAGCAGCAGCATTAGCATCGACATCAACATCAAACGTATTTGCCATTAATGCTGCTGATGGTACCTGATCTCAAAATGCTCTGCACAGGTGCTACAATGGGCGGCGGCGTAACTGTACGCGTATAGACCGTTATGGTAAAGCCCAGCGCCTGCGAGCGGCCTAAATGCTGGCCCATATCGGTGTTGACATCGCTATTGGCTGGTGTTGTTGTTGCTGTGCTGGGATTGCTGCTGCAGCTGCAGCTTTCGCTGTCGTCGCTGCAGCAGCAGCAGCAGCTGTTGCCGCTGGCGATGGTAAAATTGCGGCTACGCAAGCTGACCGTGACAACCGACTTAAGGTGCATGGCGTGCTCAAGCACATAGGGTAAAAAGGCGACAGGCTCTTCACCGTGAATGTGTAAACCAAATGTGTGTTGTACCTCACGCATTTTGAAGAATGCCATGCCCGTGAGCAGCGCATCGGATCCGGCCTGATGCTGTGGTCCAACACGTCGCAGTTCCAGCTGATCGGCCACTTCCTGGAGGCCGCCCTTCAGATTCTTGCACGACTTCATCAGATATTTGATGTCAAAAATATTCGGGAAATATATATGCAATAGCTCAAAGAAATCACTCTCGTCGGCGGGCAAATTCTGATCCGTGAGCAGCTTCAGTAGATAACCAAAATCATAGCCAGAGTGAAAGCATAGCCATTTAATGTTATCCATAAGAACAATGCCCGAACTCATCAGCAACTCGGCGAAATCAATGGGATCAATGCCGTCCTCCTCGTGCTTCTTGAACTGTATGCCCGAGTTTTGGAGTAAGTCAATCGAATCCTGCGCATACATATCCTCGCTGCAAAGGCAATGAAAAATTACATGTTTAAAGGTGTTATTTAAAAAAAAAGACGGTGCTTACCTCAGATTGAATTTAAAATTGAACTGCCAAGTGGAGTAGCCCGGTGGCGTTTTGCCGTCATCGTCCATAAATGTCAGTCCCAGCTGTATGATCCTCAACAGATCGACATTGCAGCGCAGCAACTGATAATGATAATCGGCCGTTGAACGAAACTCGCCGACGGGCCGAGCCACAACGCCCGGAAATTCTGTGTCCATGGCAACAAAATGATATTTCTGGACGATCTTGCGTATGGTGCGAAATTCCTCCTCGAGATTATGCTTCCACACGTCCCGAATGCCGCACTCCTCGTTACTGGGTATATGCACCTGCCCATGAGCGCCGCCACTGATGGCCGAGGGCATTGTCTGTGAACGAGGGCGCAATTTTTCAATTAGATTCGACAAACACCTTTTTAACAATATGTTTATGTATTCGTGACAATGTGTGTGTGTGTTGTAAGTGTTGCTTTTGTTGTTTTTGCTGCTGTTGTTGTTGGAGCCCATTCGAAATAATTGTTAGTTATGAAAATTTTGTAGCTCGTGTAACATTTGAATTCTAAACATATAGACATTTCGTGTATATTATGAATTATTGAAATTTTCGTATTTATACAGACATTTTTATACTCTTGCATTAGGCATAAAAGTGAGAAAAACAGACTTAAGGATAATTTTGGATCTTATCAAGTATATGTAATTCCTTGTCCGACTCGATTCAGACAGATCTTTCCTACGATCAAAGTTTATTAACAAAGTGATCTAAAAATATCAGAGTTGGCATAGATCGGATTCTATTTGCTGCAGAGTTTATACTTACATAGTATGTACTATTAGGGTTATATGTGGGATTTTGTAAAGAAACTAATACTGTTTTGTGTATCTGTATCAAAATATTGAATTTTGGATAACTAATCAGAGCCTTACATAGCATCAATTGTTAGAAAAGCATGTGTTCATTATATTAAATATTCTGATTCATAGAGTCGTACAACATAAATTAAATAAATCAGATTTTAATAAGATATAATAACAATATTATGATTGATTAACGAATACAGACAATTGCCTATATATATATATTGAGCCAAGGTGATCTTTATAAAGGGCTCCATTTCAATGTGTATCGTATATTCATGTATGAGTTTATATATATGTATATAGAGTGTATTCTTGAATGGAGTGTTAGCAACATAAGGAAATACTAATAAATAGCCGGGCCAATTGGTTAATACAGCCGGAATTAATAAAAAGAATTAAATTGTTTGATTTTGCTGATTTTTTATACATTTTTTTTTTTTTTATTATTGTGTGGTGCGAATAGTTGTTGAATCTTTGTTTGCCAATTCTGCAGTTAAGAGGTGCTTTAATTTTGCTAGCCGCTAAAGAAAACAAATACACGTAAAAACAAAATGGCAATATACAAATTGTAATTATATTTTTTGGATTGGTTTTTACTCTGTGATTGGAGTTACGGGCGCTACTTACATCGTCGCCGGTCGCCGCCTGTTGCTGCCGCTGCAGAAGAGCCGCTTCAGCCACCTTCTCACCAAAGTTAACCTTAAGCTATGTATAAGTTTTTGTTTGTTTGTTTTGTTTTTTTTTGTTTTTTGGTTTTTTTTTTGTTTGTTTTTATAAATTGTATTGTATTTAATTCTCTGAGCTGTTTTGTGCTCTCACAGCATGGCCTGTAAGAGAACGTTGATCAACGTTGACTTCAAGGCTTGCCAAATTGAAATATGAAATCAGCTTATTATCGACTGTCAACTGAAGTCAACGAAAAATTGTAAACGGTCTTAAATTATTAGATTAGGTTCATCTTTATGAAAATACTTTAATAATAAAATCCCTGTATAGTTTCTCTATATCGCTAATTAATGTTTTAAGCAGATTTCCCTAAACCACAATTAAGAGATCGAAAGGTTTTTACACGCATTTTATGTTGATTTTATGAAAAATGCAATCATATTTGATTAAACAATAGACAATCGCCTATAATCATAGGGAAATTGTATCCTATAGTTTAATAATTTTGGCTTTTATCTCGTTAAAAACCTTGCTTTATAAGGTTTCTATAGCAATAAAATTCGTGACAATATCAGCACAAACCGATAATGAGACGGCACATACCAAAAATCACTTTCTTTTATTTCGGTGCCGAATAACCGAACTGTTCTAAACGAAACCTTCAGATCTTCCAATCGTGCCCTGTCTCGCTCTAACAATAGACGAACTCACAGCTAACAATTGTCATGCCATTAGAGATGACACCTTATGATATGTGCATGGATGTGAAAAGTATTTCAAGCACTGGATTCCTTATGGCAAGGGCTGTGGCCAAAGGTCATGCAAAAAGCAGTAGGAGCAAAAATAATGGCGACATGGAAAACTGCACTAGTTACGGCAACATTGGTTTTTGTTTAATTAAAAATAAAATAAACAAAAATCATTACATGCAGTACACTTTAAAACTATGTAGGTCACGGCTTGTTGCTGCAGAAATTTTTGCCGCGCTTCGGAATAACAAAAGTTCTGCTTAAATTGCAGCCGCTCTTTTTCGCACACATTTGTCTATAGACTGCAAGCGTGAGACAGCTAATCGCATACATACACGTACAGACATACATAGGTGCGCACGGATGTATGTATGCCTGTATGTTTGCAAGCATTGTACGCATATGAAAAATGTGTGCAGTTAAACAAAAATCGAAGGCCATCACCATCGGAACAAAGTAGCCCTTATGGCTTAAGTCAATTGGTTTTAAAAATAAAATGCATTGCCGCCGCAAACTTACCCATTTCATAGTATGCTTGTTTTACAAAATGCTTTTTTGGCTGCTGTTGCCGAATGAGTTTCACTTCCCGATTGCAGGATTTGTTGCTGCAGTTGAGCGTTTATTCGTTTGGCGCTGAGTATACCAACAGCAATTAAGTCCGGTGGTTGAGCGTTGACTGCGGCGTTAGATAAATTAGATGGCTTTAATTGTTGTTTATGTTAAATTGCCATAATGAAAGAAATGAATCTGTGTTAGTGTTAAAAACGGCGCAATGTTTCCAGTGTTGTACAACGAGAAACCGAGAGACAAAACCTGGGCTGCACAATTAATTGTGGCTCTATTTTTGGAATTTTGTATAGTTATGTATAATTGTGGTTGTGTATTTAAAATAAACAAACAAAAATATTTTCATTATCAACGACTTACTGGGTTTATTTTTACTATACGTTTTGTACATTGTTTTAATGCTTAAAAGTTTTCATTCATGTCAGATAGATGGCGCTGGTGCAAACGATTGGGCCTGGCAATGCCTTATCTTCAGCTGCAGGCATTTTAAAGCGCGGTATGCAGCAAAAATAACAAATGTCTTTTGAGTTTCTTTAAGAGCAATTTTAATGAAAAAAATTTTGTGCTAAATCGTATTAATACATTTTTGTTATATCTTAGTAAGTACAAATAGATCTATAGAGATATACTTTAGGAAATTTATTTACTTGCATAGAGTTTTCGGCGTGCAGCGTACCATTCTTGGTCAAAACATTTAGTAGGCATTCCAACATCGATGCGAGGTGTTGCCGGCGGTTTTGTGTGCCTGTTTATATTTGTTAATAATACGTAAGGTAAGTTTGAAATAACAGAAAACGGAATTAAATTGTTGTTTTATGAATCAGCTACTTGGCTAGCAAAACGTAAGCGCAAGTATTTAGTTGTTTATACAATTGCTGATTTTTTTGGGTAGCGTCCTCTGCCAGCGTCATCAGTAGTTTTTTTTTCTTGCATCTTTCTCTTGATCCACTTTTATGTTTGGTGTTAAAAGTTAATATTGGTGAAATGTGTCAAATGCCTGTTTTAGTACATTGAAATACGCGTTAACAGCGAGTGTTATGGTCCTTGTTTACATAGAGCCACGCTTAATTGTCGCGCATTGATTTGTTTTTGTTTATGCGCGTTAACCAAAACTAGTTTTCTCTTATCTTGCCAATTTCAGGCAATCAATTGGCCAATGACATGTGAGTGAGAGCTTTGGCAGTTTAAAAAAAAAAAAAAAACGCGGGAATTTCACTGAACTATAGACAAACAAAACCATTTACTTGCACATTTTGCTAAATTGCCTTATTGTTGTACTTGGTACTTGGAACAACAATTGAACAGTTCTGTGCCCAAAAAGTGGCTTAGATTTATAAATCAATGTCATTCTATACTTGGTATGAGGTTCGCCTTCTAGATTGATTAGTTTTATTAAAGAAAACTCTTTTACTTTTACAGTTTCAAGAGAATTGTTTTTGTGTACTCTATTTCATGGTTTTGTCATATTTGAAATTTTTAACAGATTTTATTTCATTGTAAGCTGTGTGAAATTATTATCCAGAAATTATTATTTAATTTTTGGCTTTCTAAGCTTTAACCAGTTTTCTGAATTAATGATCATCCTCCACGTGCAGCGATAACATAATAATAATAATAGAAATATTCAAAGTGCGAACGCTTTGCGAATGGTAAAATTATGTGTAAAACATGTTTTGCAATCATAAAATCTCAGTTAGCTATACAAATTTCACAGATCTTCCAGGGTATTGACCTTTCTAATAATTCTGTTACTTTTGTAATATTTGATAAGATCACTTGAATTGAAGAGACCCGTTAGTTTCGATAAATATACCAAGTAAATAATGTTCTTATCATTAGTTTTGATTATTTGGTTTTGATTTCACAAAGGTTATGTATTCAGTAGTTTGAAGTGCCATATTTCGAGATAATGTGCCATTTAGTGCTTTATCATCTCGCATTTTGTATGTTTTTTAAATTATAGAGACGTAATTGTATAAATAATATAATAATAATAAATTACAGATGCGCAACAGAAATTAAATCTCAATTGTAAATTATTAGCACGCAGCGGATGCTTTAAACAATTTGTTTACATACGTGCACTGAGAGAAAAACTTGGGGATGAATTTCAAGTAAAAGTAAATCATTCATACGATCAGTTTGCTGCACGCAAAGTAAATTTGAGAGAGAGTTATATTTCTCGATCCGATTTCGTTGAGTGTAGCGCACAAAACGCTTAATGATAATGGCAATTGATCGGCGTCAACAGCGCGGATCACGTTTTCTGTCGCACTCTTATTAAGCAAATTGAATCGAATCGTGTGACCGAATCAACTTCGGCACGCGACCGATGATCGCATTCGCCATTCTCTCAGTCTTTGCCCAGCTGCCGACGCGTTCTGATCGCAGCTTCTCCCATTTAAATAAGTTTTTTTTTTTAAGTTTTCTTTTTCTCGTGTGAACTCTTAAGAAATTGACATTGAAACATTGTGAAACGTGTTCATTCCACAAAAGTAAGTTAAAGACATTTGTGCAAACACTTTTTAATGTTGTGTTTACAGCGTTATGAAATTTGTTCTAGTTTAAACTCAGTTTATGTTGTTATTTAAACTTTATTTATTTTGTCTTTCTCGGGAAATAATAGTTGTCTTTCTTTACTTTAGTTGTTTATACTGTTCTTGGTATTGTTATTATATCAATTGCAGATTGAATTCATTAATGTAATTTGAGTAATGTATTTATTTTTTGTTTATGCCAATCTTAAAAGATTTTAAAAATATATTGTTCAGTAAATATAAGTATTATGTATTTGGTGTACTGCTATTTTAATATATATCAAAGCGAATGCAAATTTATCCAGATATTTTTAGGGTTTACAAGACTGAAAGTATCTCAAAAACAGTTTTTAAACTGGTAAAATGTCACTTCTGTTAATTTAAACAGACAACTGTTTATATTATTATCAAGATATAATTTTTAAAAATTTTATAACTATGCTTTATTTGTTAACTGCATTACAAATAAGATAATATTTTAATTTTATTTGTTCACAGATTTTTAAAGGTTTTAGAGATTTGCTACGTATAGATAAAGAACAAGCCACAATTAAAAAACTAATTGGTTTACTTGAATTACTAATTGTTTAATTGGAATTAATAAATTTCTAAACCTGTTATCTTTTTCATTAGCCATCTCAGTATGCCGTTGAAGAGCCTGAGCGTGCTGCTGCCAGGCTTAAAGTGGCTGCACGGATATACGGCGCAGGATGCAGTTGCGGATATGATCGCCGGCATAACCGTTGGGCTGACGGTGCTGCCCCAGGGCCTGGCCTATGCGACGTTGGCGGGATTGGAGCCGCAGTATGGCCTGTACTCGGCGTTTGTGGGTGGCATTGTTTATGCGCTGCTCGGCAGTTGTCGCCAGGTGACGATTGGGCCGACGGCGCTGCTGGCGCTGATGACCAGCCGGCATACGGGCTTTGGCCTGGACTCGGGTCCGGCCTATGGCATACTCTTGTGCCTCATCTCGGGCGTGGTCGAGCTGGCCATGGCTGTGCTTAAGCTGGGCGCTTTGGTGGATCTCATTTCGTTGCCCGTCACCGTCGGCTTTACCTCGGCCACAGCTGTCATCATTGGCACCTCACAGCTGAAGGGTCTGTTGGGTATGCGCGGCGGCTCCGGTTCGGATTTCATCAATACCATGCGCTCCGTTTTTGGCAATCTGCAGCAGGTGCGTCGTGGCGATCTTACACTCGGACTGGTCTCAATCTCTGTTCTTTTGCTGCTGCGCGTAAGTCAACGAACTAGTTGTCAATGCAAAACTTTATTTAAAATTAAAATCAACTTCTCGCAGAGACTGAAGACCGTCAACCTGGCGAATCGGGTGAGCAATTTGCGTGCCCAGCAGCTGATCAGCGGCAGCATTTGGGTTATATCCACCGGACGCAATGCGCTCGTCGTGCTCATCTCCAGCGCGCTGGCTTACAGCAAATGCAAGCAGCTGGACTCGTGTCCTTTTATACTCACGGGCACCGTCAAGAGCGGACTGCCCAGCTTGGCGCTGCCCAAGTTCGAGACAACAATACTGGGCAAGAACGGCACAGAAGTGCCGCAAAACTTTGAACAAATGGTTTGTTTCGCAGTTCAGCAATTAAAGTTGTTTAATTCTAAAACACATATCCTTTTACAGTTGTCGGAACTGGGCCCATCGATGCTGATATTGCCCATTATTGCAGTGCTTGGCAATGTGGCCATTTCCAAGGCTTTCGGTGGCGCCGGGCTGAGTCCAACGCGTGAGCTGGTCGCTCTATCGCTGAGCAACATTTGCGGCTCCTTCTGCAGCTCGATGCCGGTGACGGGCTCCTTTTCGCGCAGCGCCGTCAATCATGCGAGTGGCGTTCGCACGCCCATCGGCGGCTGCTACACCAGCGTGCTGGTCCTTCTGGCTCTGGGTCTGCTCGCGCCCTACTTTCAGTATATACCCAAGGCAGCGTTGAGTGCTGTCATCATTTCGGCTGTTATATTCATGATTGAGTTTGAGGTCATTCGTCCATTGTGGCGCTGCAGTCGACGTGAACTGCTGCCGGGCGCAATTACCTTCGTCATGAGTTTGGCGGTGGGTGTCGAGATTGGCCTGCTGCTGGGCGTTGGCGCCGATGTGGCCTTTCTGGTCTACCGGGCGGCGCGTCCCGTGCTTAGCGTCTCCAAGCTGCAGACTATAAATGGCATTAGCTACATTTTGATACGACCCAAGCACAGTTCCCTGTACTTTCCGGCCATCGAATGGGTTCGTTCGGGCATCTCAAAGGCGCTCTCCACGCACGGCACAGCACCCGTTGTCCTGGACTGCGCTCATGTGCATGGTAAGCAACAAAAGTTGCTAATAATTATAATTTTTTAATTAACATACACTTTTTTTTTAGATTTCGATTTTACAGCCGCTCGCGGCATGGGCAATCTGCACAAGGAGCTGGCCAAGGCGAATGTGCCGCTGTTTCTAATGTCCGCTGACAAGGACATTAGCGTCATTTTAAAAGAGTCCACAAATATTGATTTTCCCACGATAGACTGCCCAAACGATTTGGAATGCATACTGGAGCAAAGTGAGTTAAATCTTTATATACAATAAATTTTTTTGTGTATTGATACCCTTTATTGTAGTACCCGACTATGAGCTGCACTTGCAGGTGACAGCTCCGCTGGTGGAGCCTAAGATGCTGCAGAGTGCCGATCAACCAGCAACTGAACTGAGTAAACTGACTGCGAAGAGCACGTGAGCATATCGAAGCATTTCTTATAGAAACCTAAACGGAATTGTATACGAATATATAACAACAATGCGCAAATAGCTATAGCTTAATATTTACACTAAATCAACACTGCTTTTGGTTTGTAGCTATGTTTTTTCTTTTACCTCATCCTACGTGTTCAATGTTCATTCCTATTTATTCCTTAAACTATGTTCACAATCGAATATGTAAATCATTAATGTATATACAAATTAGTTAGCATGTTTTATATGTTCAATTAGGTTTAAGTAATGATTATTTATAAAACTTTTTATGCCTGAATGTGTTTGTGTTTCTGTTAGCTAGAGACAAAAGACGAGCATTTTTGCTTATCAAATATTATGCATTTGATATATATATATATATATTATGACGATATAATATTGATTATTTATATAAATGTATTAAAAAAAAAAATGTTTTATAAGTCGTTTCGATCGGTCAGTTTAGACGATTGGAAGAACACAATAGCTGGCAATGCTGCACAGATTGCCACGATTGCGTGCCAGGCGCATATATCCTTGCTCGCCCCAGCCTGTGCCCCAGGAGTTCTTGATCAGCCAGAAATCGCCACGCTGCTCTTGGCCGTAGCCAACGAGGAGCATAGCATGGTTGACCTGTCGGTGGCAGCTCTGATCCTGGAAAACACCGCCGCCATAATGCTGGAATGAGGTTGCATCGACGGCCACCGAAATTGGACCCTTCTCGGCAATGGCCATTGCCAAAGTGCGTTCATCCGGACGCACCCTCACCACCTGTGACACCTTAGCGCCAACACTGCCCGCCCTGAAGCGACACTGTCCAACACGGCCCTCATACGGATATGCCTTCTCAACGTCCAGACCGTGGTTATCGCGCACATACATCAGAGCAGCACCTGGCCAACCACCCTGGCAGCCATGGTTATTGTAACGGCCCGAGCAATCCAACAAGTTCTGCTCGGATAGGGGAATCAATTGCCTGGTCTTGATGAAATGCTGTCCTTCCAGCGTGCCAGCTGCCGCAAAGGCCCAGCAGGAGCCGCAGCGTCCCTGATTCTTTACGCCCGTAACAGCGCCCTTTGCACGCCAATCGATCTGGCCGGGAATCTGCACATTTTCGGGATTATAGGTGTACTCAATGTTCTGAGCGAATTCCGTCATATTCAGATTGGAGAGCATTAGCTCCTTGAACTGCGTTTGTTATGGCTATCGATCAGCTTCTTGTTGTCCATGAAGATCTGCTTGCGCAGCTGCTCCTCGCCTTCGATCTCGTAGCTCCTCTCGTACTCCACTTTGAAGGACTCAAACTCGGCGGCAATCACATCCTCGTAGGTGAGCGCCTGGGCGCATCCAGCGGCAACAAGGACCAACAAAAGTGCAACTGCTTTCATGGTTTACAACTCGAACTGAAGACTGTTGTCGGATTGCAGCAGAGGTCTGCCTTTTATACTCCGGTTGTGCCCCGCATAATGCGATGGTTCCCGCATTTCTTGCATCCGATTTATATATACATATATATCTTTATATAAATACTGCGATGTGGTTACCAATTACCAAAACAATTAAAAATGGTTTTATTTACGAATCGAAATGCGTTGGTAACAATATTTTTATAAGATTTCTATATACACACATCTGAAAAAAGACACACATTGTTTTTTTTATAATGTTATCGAAACCGCATTTATATTTTAATATTTCAAGTATATAATATTATTCACGTTAGGAAGAAATTATAATTAAAAATACAAACGTGATAAACACAAATTTCTTAAAAAATGTAAATGAGAATCTTTTCTTAAAATGATTCAAATATTGTATTGAAATATATAATTAATTCTCTTAGTAAAAATGCAAGTGGATTTATTTAATGCTGGTCGGAGCAAAAGTTGTATTACTTTAAGTATATTATAAAAAGTATTTTTATACTATAATACTATAACTATATAACTACTATAATTCTCAAAATTCAGCGTTTATTAATTAAATATTTACAAGCGCTTAGCCTAGAGAAAAAACTTAAGGCCTATAATAAATCATGAATAGGGGCTTTCATTGGCCTCTTCCTGGCCCCTATTCAAAGCTAATAGAGAAATTCATAGAAGTTAAGACGACATTAAAGGTATGGGGAAATCTATGGAAAAAACAATTAATTTATTTGAGAGGAAAAAGGATCTTCTAAGGCAATAAATGGCTTTTGGAGTAGGATGCCAGAAGAATCTTGGAGATGTGACTTTAAACCATTTATAAGAAAAGAAACAAGATCTTCTTTGGTATAGTACGCAATAAATGGCTTTTGATATACGATGGCAGAAGAAGTTTGGGGATCTTGATTAAAAACATATATTCACAAGGCAAGGATCAAAAATTGCATCAACTGAAACTGACTACGTAACGTATATATATTTATATACGTATATATATTTTATATATATTTTTTATAAATTTTTTATATATTTTTTATATACTTTTTATATATTTTTTATATATTTTGTATATATTTTATATATATTTTATATATATTTTATATATATTTTATATATATTTTTTATATATTTTTTATATATTTTTTATATATTTTATATATATTTTATATATATTTATATATATTTTATATATATTTTATATATATTTTATATATATTTATA
>SCDZ01001186.1:0-12566 GCA_004143845.1 Drosophila lacertosa | reverse complement strand
CTTGCACATATACTTACTTCATATGAATTTAAACTTTTTCACTAAATATTTTTCGATCCTTTAAGCCTATGAAAATAATATTGTTATTTTTTGTTAATAATAATACTACACAAATAAAAAAAATCCAAAACATTCTCTATGTTCTTAGCATTTTTGTTTTAAATAATATCAATGCACATATACTTCTTTCTCTGAGGTAGTAGTGTTGGATTTTACTCATAGGTATAATATAATTAGTAAAAACTGGAATAAATGTAATAATTACAAAAAATAATTCTAACAATAATTGGCGCTCCCTCGATACATCTATAAAAGGACTATTCATTCCCAACTAGAATCTTTGAAAGCAGTAGTGAGGCAGCCTTTATGCATTGCACAGGAAGAAGAGCACTTCTACATTTCCCGAGTCCGTATGCGTAATTTCACAGGGTTGATTTCGCAATTGTAAAAGATTTTAATTGCAGTCTCTGTGTTAAATGATTCAAGAGTCTGCCTAGCGGTGAATTGCAAATTGTATAACTGTAAAAAAGCTATACGATTCTCTTAAAAGTCACAGTGTTCGACTGTTATTTTAGTGTCTGCCACATTTTAAAGTTTTTTTTTTATGTCACCTGCGAGTTCTTAATATTCATATATTTCAAATATAATATATAATTATTTTAAGCAATTGTGTTTAGGCTTCAAGAAATATTAAGCAATATTTTATATTGTGACGTACATGCAATACAATTTGATGTACTTAAAGTGACAGATAACATATTTATTAATAAGCCGTTCCGCGTTTACAAAAGCATAATGTCCTAATTTAACTGAATTAATCTTGTCCCAATCCAGTCATTTAATAGCGACACACATTTCGGGATTTCTTTAAAGCTTTTGAATGATATTTCCATAAGCTACATTTAATTAAACCCATTTGTAATCAAAAATCAGTATAAATTTCTACTTGCCTTCTTCCCAACGGATTTGTCAAATTTTTTGATCGAATCTATTTATTAAACATATTCAAAACATCTTACCATTTTGCATATGTATATGTACATATATGGTGGTAACCGAATATCATATCCTGCCTCATAAATTTGTATTGAAAGAGATCTATATGAATTGCTTATTAGGTTTTACTTTGCATTTGTAACATTTTGGTGATGATGATGGCTAAATGCATTTTTATTTTGCCATCACTTATAGTAAGTTGTAAAGAATGCTTCATTTATTAAATGTTGTGTCCCTTATCTTCTTTATTATTTCACAGTTGTCTAATATTTTTCGTAAATTAGAATCGGATAGCTCTACAGATACGGGAGACGATTGTTGATTCTTTTAAATATTTATAGATTTATCCGAAATTGGAAGCGCTCTTAAATTTGCTGATTGAAAATCGTAAAACGTTTTCGAAAAATGTTCAAGATTATTGATTATCTTTACTTTGGAGAATCTAACGATATTGTGTCAGAAATAAAAGCCAAAGTCCGCGGATCTCAGATTTAATGATTTTGAGAGATAACTTGATTGAAACATAGATACGCGACAAAAACGCACATGTGGATAAGGCCACATGTAAATGGCCGCAATTAAAAATAAATGCTGTAACTCTTGACTGTTCACTTCTGTTAGAACGAAATTACTGCAAATAAAGCGATTTACTCACTAAATGGGTTTCTGAGGGTACAAATAAATAAAATTTAAATTATTTTATAAAGGCTGAAAGAAATTTCGGAGCCCTAACTAGCCTAATATTATAATATAAATTTTATATTTTGTATAATATTTGTACAATATATTTATGCAATGTTCGCAGTTGTATTCAATTGCAATTGCTAAAACACATTTACATTTATAAAATTTGTATCTAACAAACTCGTATAAAGCGCTAGGACGTAGTTCAATAATATATATCGGTTACCCCTTGTGTATTGTGTAAATTAATTTGTACTGTAGAGGTGAGAATTTACTTTTCGACATAGAAATCAACTGAACTTTGAATCAAATGAGACTTTAACTTTAGTTGCATTAAACCACTAAAAATTTCAGATTTTTCAATGACTTTTCTTCAATAACTTATGTGTTTTTTTACCTTAACATGATGCACAAGCTATACAAGTCAAAGATGTTTCCATTTGTTTTTATATACATTTACATGTATTTTATATGGTGTAACTTTTGTTATCCACATTCATAAATTAAAAACTACCTATGGCTCTGTAACTTTGAAAGAGAAATAGATTACAAATATTTTAATGACCAGACAATTAGAATTTTTCTTTTTGTAAACTACAACGAATTATTAAAATACTTACCTTTAATACTAAATCTGAAAAAGTTAGTGTCTCCTGACTTTTCAATGAATCCAGCTTTTGGCATTCTAAAGGGCTGATAATGTTATCCGTATCACATTCTACTACCGCATTGCAGGGCAATTGCCTATTTCCTATTATTTATAAGACATAAAAAGAAATGTCAGTAATTAATGGAAGATTTATTTAAATTAAAAAACGTATTATTATAAAATAAATTCGACTACGAAATAATTTGCATTACATACACAAATATATACATTGGAACCAAATGTATTAAATTAAGTTTTGCTTTTCAAAATAATAAAATAAACGCTAGGCAAGTAAGCTAGTTAAAAAGATATTACAATTTGTTGGTTTGTTGTTGTCGATGTTATCGATATTGTGCTAATTATGTGGGAAATACGGAATTGTACAGATACGGAGAGTTAACTAAAAACTAAAATGATCATTCTGAGGTTAGTACGAAAAAGGAATCGCATAATCTCGATTTTAAAATGAAATAACATTAATTCAATAAATTCAATAATAAGACTTGTAGAAGACCGGTTAGTTGGAGGATATGTGTATATGGGGTCTTATTGTACGTTTTTTTGCACTTGACTCTTTCTGAGAAACCCCCAAAAACCCCTAGGAAACCCTTGACAAAAACAATTGTAACGATATAGAATATAAATAAACGTTGATAAAAACCACTTTACTTATGAAGAATATTTAACTAAAAAATAATACAAATTATATATAGCGGCTACTACAACATACTTGTATTAATTATATTTGTATTCCAAATATTGACTTACTTTACAATATATACTTACTTTTTTTAGATTTCTCGCATTCTTTTGGTCGCCGGCGTCGTGTATGAATAGTATCACGTCTCATTGAATGAGGTCTATTAACGCCATGAAGCTTGAAGTATAGCCCACAAGCGTTACAAACCATTTCTCCTCTCACACTACGCCTCCAAATTGTTGTTGTAAGAGTACCACAGTTAGAGCAAGACATATCCTTTTGAGAAGAAGACAAAGCCGTTACGCTGCCACATTTTGCACTCTAAAATATATGCTTTAATTAATTTTTAGTTTCTTTAAATTTTTTTATTTACCTTTTTATCTCTGATTCCTTCTGTGATTGCGTTAGTCACACTTTCTAAACGAGCATATGTATCAGTCGCCTTAATCTCTGGAGACTCGGTACAATCAGATTTTGTAGGAAAACTTTGTTTTCTTCTACATATTTTAACAATATTCGATTGAGATTCTGACATATCCTTTTTATGACAATACAAAAAAAAAAAATTAAATAGATATATTTTATATTAAAATTTAATTAATATTTCCTTATTTAAATTTTTTACCTTTAAAAGTGGTAATGGCTCTTCAGGTACTTTGGTCAATGCAGCGGTTGCCGGCATAGGAAATACAAAAGTTTGACTCATCATGTTCCGTAAAAGTTGGGATGCACGACTCTCTTCTTTACTTTTGGCTTCACAAATAAAATGCAAAATGTTAACATGAAAGTATACAACTTTTTCTTACATTTAATATGTTTTCTACATTAAACTAACAAAGCTTGAATGATTTGTAGTATAAATCAGGTTATCAAAGAATACATAAGATACATTAATACCTGGGCCCACCTGAAAGTATATACACGCAAAAATTTAAATTATACAATACTTTGTGCGGACTTTCTAGTACCTGTACAGTGGAGATTCAATCCGCGATAAGCTATTTAGACAGCTAGATAGCTGGCATCAAGTTCCCTTGCGAGGAAGACGTTCTTTTTATTTACACTTTCGACCCTTTCTAAAATTGTTGTTGCACTCTGTTTTTTTCTGCTTACTTCGCACGCAGCGATTGTTAATAAAATTTATTTTACTGAAAAGAATCATTGCATGGCTATCTGAGCAACAATTTTGTTCCCATCCAAGCTTTCAAGCCGACATTAGAGGCTTATAACATTTTCAGAGTCAGCGTAATCTTTTAGAATCATGTAGGCTAGAAGGATTTCAGCACCGATTGAAATATACATGTTCCCATTTTAAGGGGTTTCCTTCATTCCACCACAAAATAAACCGTGACAAGTAGCCGAGCCGATGAAGTTTAGCAACTAGGCAGTACCCTTAATGTCTCGGTGCGCAATCAGCCTAAAAAGGTAACCTCATGGAGTCAGTAGCGAGAGTTCGAGCCGATGCGCTATAAACGTATATCGTGACCTAATATACATCAAGGTGTTATTCATGGCAAGACAAAGACAAGACGACAATCTCATTTGCGTGTTTCAACAATGTTTGTCGTTCAGGGGTTGTCCTACTACTGGAACTAATTGCTGGCCTTGATAGCACCCAAAGAAGAAGAAATCGACAAGTAAACACGAGATACCAGACATACTATCAAGTAAAATAAGAAAACAGCCAACATGGAGCTTTTCAGATAAGCGTAGGCTCCAAAAGCATTGTGGCCATGTGGCAATCTTATGCTACCGAAAGTTGAGTGTACTTCCCAGTCTGCAGCCTTTAAAAAAAAAATTTTAAGATGGAACGCGCGACGCCAGGATGACGAAATACGGATGCTACAAACAGCACAACATCGCGGCATGTTGGTAAAACGAGCAATATGCCGATGACCGTTATGAATCCCTTCGGGCGTGATGCGGATAACAACGCGCAGGCGGGACTCCTATGTTGATGGTTCCACGAGCTGGTTTTCTCACATGCAGGAAAAAAACATGTCAATAATATAAGAGAGCTAGAACCCATAATTTCTGGAGCTTGCCCCATAGGGCAACATATTCAAAATTACATCAAGACCGATATCAGTTGCGATCAGACAGCCGATATATCCTCAGCGTCATTGGAAAAAGAAAATAAATATCGCTCAAGTCTGGGCGAGGCATCCCGGACCGAGCGTTGCGTTTCACCTTATTGTTCAGTCTGGAAATATTGCCGGAATTTATTAACAAATGATTTCGCGTAGGCATCTTTTCAAGTCGATCGAAGCCTAGCGACGTGCGTTTCTACTAAAGAGCCATCATCTTATTGCACAGTTTGTATAATCGCTCCAAGTCACATTGCTTCTGACTTTTAAGTTTACTACAAGCCGATGCATGCATGATAATTTCAGTTTTGTGTAGAATTGATGTAATTGCTGATTGAGCTATATTGAACAGTTTTGTTATCTGTTTGTTTCATTATTATAGGCTAATATGTTTTTTTTCTGCGCGATTTATAATGTCTTATGTGACGTTTTTGTTTTTGCCATTTTCACTGTGTGGTGTAACGCTTGGAAAAAATCAGCCAATCAATCGAAAACATCGAGAGAAACACAAAATTCAGCAAATTTAGCGACATTAAGGCGGCATAACTGTCCACAAAACGTAACATTGATTTAATTGAAAAAAATTTTCGCATTGCATTATAAATTATAAGAGGTTACGAAAGAAAGTTCAATTTACAAAAGGTTGCGTTGCGAAAAAACTAGGAATTATCAAGATAACCAAAATTAAAGGGATTTTTACGAATTACTGTTTTTTTTTTAAAGGGACACCAGTTTTTACGAATTATTATGTTTTTCGATTCAGCGGGGAAATACTTTTTATGGGCAATAGTGTAAGTTTAATATACATATAATCTACGAAACAAAATTTCAAGTTTGTTTTAATGGAATATTAAATCGATAGGTTCATTCAGATATGTTCACAACAAACAGACATTGATAGGTTGCCATCTACGCATCTGTTGATGCTAACCAAATCACACACATTGACAAAAAAATGTTTAAAAATTATTTTAAAAGTACACAAGCAATTTGACAGTAAATAAAACATTAACAAAATTACATTTTTTATAACATCAAATAAGTAATTAATTTTGCTTGAAACATTTACATTTAAAATATGACAAATATTGGTTGACAAGTTTTAATAACGGTAAATCTAAATAAAAGTCCAACTTACCAGCAGATCGAGCCAATGCTTGCCAAAGTTGAGTGGTAGCAGCATCTGTCGCATGATCAGAATTTACGCTCTCTGGAGTTTTTCTATCATAAATAGCAGAAGCAATATCCATTTCTAGTTTATTTGAATCAGAGCTGTCCTCGGAGTCTGACAGACGTGAAGCAATACATTCATTAAGATTTTTTGTATTCAAGTGATAACTAGATGGTCCAACTTCATTTATAGTAACACTATAATTTTTAAGATCCCCGTCAGTCCTTGAAGGACTCGCGTCAATATCAAGTATTGGAGGTTGGGAAAGGTGACGCGGTGCTTCTACAACTAAATTATCTTCCCTTTTTAGTTTTTTGACGGATAAGTCAATTTCAACACCATCTTGCTCATCATTATTAATAGAAGGACGTTTTGATTTTATCACAGAACTTTTAATACTTGTATCTACAAATGCAGAAAGACAAGGAGATTGAGGATTCGAGCATGGAGGAGAAATAACAATTTTTTTGCTTATATCCATAAGCACTGCGGCAGTCTCTAATTGCTGTTGCAAATTCTTGTATTGTTCAACATCTGAAATTTTTTTATTTAATTCCACGTTATTATCTAATTCAAAAAATAAAACTTTTTTTTTTAAATCATCTGCCACTGTTATACTGTCTTGAACCATTGGGGTTTCTCTATTTTTTATATTAACATGCGGTTGTGGACTTTTTATCAAGTTTGAAAATATTAAAGGCGTCTGAATATCATTTATTATTTGTTCATGTTGTTGTCCTGCTTCCTTAGTTGATTTTAAAATACCATCAAGTATTGGTTGTCGTAGGCTGTATCTTGTTTTTGAAGATTTGCTAAGCTCAGTCAGTGCCTTCGCAGCTATTGCTTCAGATGAAGACTTTAAAATTTCATCCAATTTGATTTCCAAATTGTTTGAATTCTAGAATACATATAGAAATTGAAAATAATATAAGACAAAACACACTACGGAAGATAAGTAAATGCATGCTTAATATGTAAAAATCCTCTAATCGTAAATACCGAACAAGGAGATATCTAGAACACAGCTGTCGCTACAAACATTTCAGCCCCTTTGTATTAACACACACATTTATATAAAAACAAGCATTAAGCTGTATACTTTTTTAGAATATATAGATATAAAATAAGTCCATGTAGCTACCCAAGCTTAAAGCTGTACTGAGTGATATGACTACTTTCAATAAGATGATAAGTGGGATGCAGTCTGTAAAGCGTAATATTCAAAATCTGCGAATTCTACTCTTCAAAGTGTTGATGATGTCAATAAAACAGGGAAAAATATCGAAAAAATAATTACCTCGGTTTACGTATAGTTTAACAGAGACTTTAGTTGAAAAATAAACGAATTAGTTTTCGAAGTATCTGCCTTTATACATGGACATGTCTTAAATTACTCAGCTCATCCTACATTTGCAAAAAAATTCCAGATAAACATATAGACCAAGTTAATTGAGACATATCTGTTTGTTCGTCTAT
This sequence comes from Drosophila lacertosa, assembly GCA_004143845.1. Lineage (NCBI taxonomy): Eukaryota > Metazoa > Arthropoda > Insecta > Diptera > Drosophilidae > Drosophila > Drosophila lacertosa. The sequence continues at coordinate 4,803 of SCDZ01001186.1, read as the reverse complement.
TTGTGTGAAACTTTATTATCAATATCGCAAAAGATGTCTCCTCTTACAGACATACTATAAACTATGAATAAATGTTGTAGCGTACCTCCAAGTGAACCGTATTCTACGATGTCGACAAGGCAACAAAGTATTGAAGTGATCAGGCTTAATTTTACTTTAGACAAATTCCCAAAGCTTGATGCCGCATGGTCTTCTTAATATACTGACTCCACATTAATATTGATAGTTATCCAAACAAAAATAATATTTTTCGGCGTATAATATACGGGAATTTATTTTTTAAATGTTCATGTTTATTGCGTTTATACAGAGGTACTTGGCTCAAAAAACTCCTTGTGAGGCCAGAAACGTTTACTTTGAAAAAGTATAAGACTTAGGTTTATTACTTACAAGTTTAGAGGCTTCTGATAGAGTCAAAAATTCTCTTAATGCATAATGCGAATTGTGTGCCATATTGCGAAACTTCCAAAATGATTCAAGTTTGTTTCGACATTCACGACAGATAATAGAAGGATAACCATCGTTCGGCAAAGGCTGAAAATATAAATTTGAAATTTGTACAAGATAAACCTATATATTTGAGCACTAAGATATGTATTGAACTTTTATAACTCAAATTTTTAAATACCTTAATAATTAGGATTCGTTTTTTCTGTACTAGAAGCAAATTTTGAGCAAACTAGCGCGGCTAATTTTTGGAAAAGCTTTTTTTTGACAGCTATTGCTTCAATTAAAATTAGGAATATATTTTTATTTGAAATTGTAATGTTTTTTAAATTATAAGCGTTCAAAATGCTCAAAATGAAGACAAACTTAAAAATATTAAAATTAGGAATTTTCGAATTGGACTTAAATGGTTTAAAGGGCACGCCAACAGCTATTATATGCGAGATAAGCTCTCATGATGTTATTAAAAGCAGAAGTAAACAAGTATTTGGTCTTTTGTTGTCCTAGTTAAGACCTCAATTACACAAATGAATAGATACTTATTTTGACTTATTATTATATATTACGTTTAAGGGTTTTTTGCTTTAATTAATAGAATTTTTATTTGATTTTTAATTATATTAACCTTAATTGCAGAGTATTAATTAAATTATTATTTAATGTCCCTAAATTTGCACCAAATTGGATAATTGGTAAAAAAAATGATAGACTGCAGTGATGAACATTTTTTACACTTTTTCATAAAAAAGGTGTATGGTAAATATTTTACTTTTAACTCGGGCAAAAAACCATATCCGATAAATTTCGAGCTTAAACTTTAGCTGGAAGTCTTGTTAATCTGATGTTCCAATCTTCTAAGTCTGTATTTTTTCGTTTTCATTAACGTTTTAAACTTAAGCATTTATTTAAGCAAATTTCTGGTCTATCACACACTAGCTCTTGATTGTCGTTTATTTTTTCCTTAAAATCTATAAAAATTCTATAATTATTTTGGGCTTTCTCTTGTTAAGCTCCTGATATGGGATATAAAATGGTTCGCAATCCTTTTATAATTGTTCTTCTTAAAGCTACACAATCACCTAGCATTAAGTTGGGTAGAGATCTGTAAGTTCTAGGCCCAATATTGATTTTGATTCTGACGGAAATGCGATGTACAAGGTTGTTGGTGCTTTCGTCTGCTCCCTACAAGAATGTTCGCGATTGTGACTATAATACTTAAAAAGTACAGTTATTATTAATTAACTTGGAATGGTTATAATAATCTGATCAAAAATAGACCAGTTAAAATTCTATGCTTGACTAATAATAAGGTCTGTTAAAGCATGCCATGAGTGTGAAACTTGACCCTATAATAAACATACATTAGTTAAAAAGGCTGGTTGACCCCCCGAAAATTAAAATAAGGTGACTGGATCTGCTGTATTGAGGTTGCGAGAAAGCTAGCTTATCAGAGTTTTTTAAGCTAAGAATTACAATTTTGTCTATATAGATCTGCAGCCGCGAACGATATGAACAATGTCTGAAGAGCAAACTATCATAGCCATGACCTCCTTGTGTTTACCAGTGCGTCTTCATTAAGGGCGTTTGCCGCATAAATGCCTTAAGTATCATAAATTATGTTATTTTCCGATTTGAGTGGGTTGTCCGCAAAGTGGCGCTAGGCTATGTGGCACAAAATTTAATACCTCGAAAGAGTAATACTATCATTGATATGCTTATAGTAACAAGCGACCTCCTTTGAAATCGCCACGTTACAATATGCTGAACATAAATAATAAAATAGTATATTTATGTATAGACCCTGATATTTTACAAACTACAATCGTTTTTTTAAATGACAATCGATCCCAGATATTATAATAAATAAAAAAATTTATATACATATTTGAATAAAAATTAAGTTAAGTAATTTCAATGCATACCAAAAATTGTATCCAAACATGTTACTTTTATGTAAATAATAATTAGTGGGGGCGTAGCCACAAATTTTGTGTGTACGATCGTAAGAGATTATCAGTAAGTTTTGTTGCTTAAGACACACAAAAACAAGGTTGTCAATTTAATCAGACTTGGGTGCGAATGTTTTTTTGCAAGTTAGCGAGCCTCCATAGGAAAAGGCGGAAAAGTGATTGTATTTGTTTTTAAACGGGGCTTCGGATCTGCAAATTTAAACATTTTTTGTTCACATTAGCCATGAAAAAATTAGTTACTAACGAAAGAGAAGTAGATCATGGAACACAGATATACCTTTCACTGGACTGTGCGAATTTTTCTAGCATACATCGACCATTTCTGAATGTTTTTATCTAAGACGAGATTAAAAAGCAATGAAATATCGCTATTCTGTTTCGAGTTCAGCAGTAGCACGCACATTGGACCGCAGCAGAAACTCCGCAATTGACAGATGATCCATGGCGTTGGCGTGTTTACACATATTATATTTGACAGTGGTCAGATTGAAATCAATTATTACATAAGGGACAAACTAGCGCAGCCAATCAACAAAACAAGTTGCGGTCCAAGGGTTCAAAATCTAACTTTAAAGTTTCGGTTAAACGAGTATACTCATCATTCAGGACGATCTAGAATAGGACGTACCCGGGCCAACTGCCACACTGCCAGCGGTGGTAAGGGTAGTAATAAACAGGAGCATAGGAGCTATATTGCCAAGTCAGTAGGATAGGTTAAATCAAGCACAGAAACTTTAATGCCTTTATTAGGTGCACGTAAATAACAATACACTTGACAACATCCAAACAGGCATGACTTCTTCAAATAATACCCTGTTTACAAATATTACTCAATATGATTAGTATGCATTTCAGTAGAAAATGTGGAAGATGTATTTATTAGATTTATCCTGTATCCAGCTGTATATGGACAACAAGAAATAACTTCAGATCTGAGGTGTGTAAAGGCTGTGACAAGAATCCGCCTGGTTATATGATAATACATATATATATATATATATATATATATATATATACAGTGGCCAACAAAATTGATTGCATGTTCACGACGCAGACTTTCGTCACCCACAAAATCATAATCACACCAGGAAATCAAAAAAATTGTTTTGTTTTATTTTGATTATTTAATTCTCAAAAAATTCTAAACAAAAACAATGATGATACAGATGAAGTCAAAGAGACTTAAAGTAAAAACGAAAAAAACCCGCATAAACTCAATTTTGCACGTTTCAAAAAGTTTTAATAATTATAATAATATTAATATTTCGTCCAAAGACCTTTATTTGAAATGACTTCCTGTACGCGGGCTACCATGCTCTCTACCAAATTTTCAATTATGTCTTTAGGAATACGACTCCATTCTGCTTCAACACGCTCCCAAAGGTTACCTATGTTTGATTGAGCTGCTTCGTACTGCCCGAGTCGTCTTTTCACGATTGACCAAAGATTTTCAATCGGATTGAGGTCGTTACTTTGTGGTGGCTACTCCATCAATTTAAAATGTTGTTTTCCAACCCATTCCTTAACAATTTTCGCAGTGTGCTTCGGATCCCCATATTGTTAAAAAACAATTTCTGTTTCGGGATAAGCACATTTTTCAATAAAATTGGAAAGATTGGTTTGCAAAATTTGTAGGTAGTCCTCTTTTCCCATAATACCGTCTATTAAGTGCAGAGGGCCAACATGCCACCATGTAAAGCATCCCCAAACAATAATATTTCCACCACCATGTTTTACAGTTTGTTTTACATGGTGTCTCTAGATTCGTTATCCGGGTCTACGCCCGCAGTATTGCTTTCCGTCAGACTGAAAACGGTTAAATTTTGACTCGTCAGACCAGACAACACGTTTCCAATCATCAACAGTTCAATTTTTGTGTGCCCTTGCAAATTTCAATCGCGCTTTAACATTTTTATCGGATAATGCAGGTTTGTTTTTTTTACACTTGAAATTTATCCGATGTCTCGCAGCGCTCTTCTAGCAGTCCATTCGCTAACATTCTTGTTAATAGCCAAAGAAGCACCCTTTGGTGTTAGAAGCTTTTTCCTTCTCACCTCAGACATCATTAGTCGCGCATCTGACTCCTTCAATAATTTTTTACGACCTGCGACCTGCCCTTTGGGAGTCACATTCCGTCTCTTTTGAACTGCGACTACCGTCGATTGGCTTATACCAAGCCTCTTGCAAATGGCATGTGAAATACAACCATTCTCGGTCAGGCTTACAACATTATTTTCAATTGCTTCAGATGATTTTCTCATTTTTATGCTCGCAAATTTTTAACAAATTATTTATAATTAAAAGCTTATTAGATTATATATATATATATATATATATATATATATATATATATATATATATATATATATATATATACACATATATA
>SCDZ01001185.1:0-17377 GCA_004143845.1 Drosophila lacertosa | reverse complement strand
GGAGCTGGAGTTCCCCAAGGTAGTGTACTTGGGCCAACATTATACGTACTCTACACAGCAGACATCTCAACAAGCACACGACTTACAACATCTACCTTTGCTGACGATACAGCTATTCTCAGCCGCTCCAAATGCCCAATACAATCATCTGCACAATTAGCTCTTCGTCTGCTAGATTGGCGAATAAAAGTAAACGATCACAAATGCAAGCACGTTACATTTACCCTGAACAGGCAACATTGCACCACACTCTCGCAAGCAAACGAAGTGACATATCTGGGAGTTCACCACGATAGAAGACTCACATGGCGCAGGTACATTGAAGCTAAGAGAACACAACTAAAACTGAAAGCCAATAGCCTCAATTGGCTTATCAACGCTCGCTCGCCTCTTAGTCTAGACCTCAAAGTTCTGCTCTACAATTCTGTGCTAAAACCTATCCGGACATATGGCTTCCAGTTATGGGGGAATGCTAGCAATAGTAATAATGATAACATTCAGAGAGTCCACTCAGAAATCTTGAGAGCCATCACCCGGCATCGTGCTATGTTCGAATCGACAACATACAAAGGGTCTTGAAAGTTCAACCAGTCAGAGATGTAATTGCAGAACTTAAAGAAAAGTACTATGGGAAGCTCTCTTCGCACCCTAACCATCTCGGCAGAGATTTAACAAGGTTGCGCAGTCGATCCCGTCTTCGTCGTAAAGACCTATCAACCCAGCGATAGACTCTAGGGTCGTGCAATCACATTTCAGTCCAAATGAACTGTTAGAAAATATTTAGTTATAAGATTTTTAAACTTATTGTTAGTCTTATAATAAGGAGAAGATTCAATAAATAAACGCAAAGTAAAAAAAAAAAAAAATAAAAATAAAACCTGTACATTTTTCTTAAGAATACAAAGTGTTGCAGACGTGTAAGCCGATTTCAACAAAATGTAAAGTTTTATCCCCATGGAGGACGTGTTCAACACTCAAATTTGGACTTCAATGCAGAACATTCTATCATCCTGCCTAATGGTCATCCTGTCACAATTGCGATTATCGATTTCTTTCACAATAAATTTCTCCACGCTGGTCCGTAGAGTCTCTTGGCTGCTTTGGGTCAAGGATTTTGGCCAATCGGAGGGAGAAAATCCGTTTCAGCATTCATCAGCAAATGCAGACGATGCTTTCGTTTAAAGCCAAAAGTGGTCGAGCACATCATGGCGCCACTTCCTGCTGATCGCGTTCAGACAAGTCAATGACTTTTGTATACCTTTCTATTACAAGTCTAAAGTCAACTCAGTGCCGCCATTAAATGCTACATGGCAATTTTCATTTATTTCTCAACCAAGGCATCACATCTCGAATTCGTCAAAGACTTGTCAACTGCTTCGTTTATTGCCGCACTCAAGAGACTTGTCAGTACCAGAGGCAGCCTCAACACCATTTGGTCTGACAATGCCACAAATTTTGCCGGCGTCAAGAACGAACTCATCGAACTAAGACACCTTTTTCTTAATGAACCACAGAACATGGAACTATTGAATCCTTGCATCGACATTGTTTTAAATTGGCCCTTGGTAGGCCGCCAAATTGTGGAGAATTTATACCAATTTAAAATTTTTGGAACTTAGAACTATTGTATGCGAGATAGCTGCCATTCTTTGTCCCATTTCAGAAAAACCAGACGACTTGAATGTGCTGACGCCAGAGCACTTTCTCATTGGTGCCTCCTTTGCTGCCGTCGATGAGCCGAATTTGACTCATCTCGACCGTTTGAGTCGCTGGCCGTGTGTGTGCCAAATGAAGCAAACATTTTGGCGCAAGTGGAGCTCTAGCTACCCCTCGCGTGGAAAAAAGCGATTTGAAACCCAAAATCTGGAGCCTAACAGCATTGTCGTAATAAAGGACGACATCCTTCCACCTCCTTGGAAACTTGGCTGAGTGCAGTGCCTAATCACCGGAGATGACGGCGGCGTTCGTGTTGCCAACATTCGAATGGGCTGGTCAGAAGAGACTTCAGCAAAATTGTCTTTCTACAGTTTAAAGTCACGGAGCATGTTGAAGCAGATATCATTTTATATATATAAATTAAGATTTTGTAATAACCACAGCAGTCAGCTTTTGTTTGCGCAGTGCACACCTGATGCATTTGCATGCTTACTCTTTTTTTTGATCGATCATAAATTGTCTTTAGCATTAAACGCACTGCGCACTACGGAAAAATTGTGGACGTTCTTAAATGTGACAAAAAATATTGCGTCCTCTAAACACATGCCTTGTAAACAAAATTGCTATATAGGTTTCGGAGTCTTTTGAAGTAGCGCTTCAGGACTTTATAAACTGTAATTTTCGCTCTTAGCCAATAATAGAAAACTGACTAATAATTAAATAGAATTGCCTCTGCTTACTTTTTCTTCTCTCATACTGGTCACGCCATATCCTACTATCCTTAATTTTAAAATATGGCTACATCAATTCATTTTTATTAAGTAAAAAGGCTAAACTGCAGCTCTAGCAACTGCTGGTAGTTAAAAGCACCACACGCTCCTTTACCTTTGTAGTCTGCCGCCAACTTCTACACAAGAGCTAGCAACTCAAATGGTCTCCACATTTCATAGCTTATCGGTTGCCATCTTCAGCTCAGATAGGAAAGTCGTCCGCCACAGTCTCTGGACTATGCGACGCCACAGATCAGTTATCCGTCATTCACGATGATGGCTTATCCAATTAAATGGATGATCTGCGGTCATCTGCGTCTATCCAAGCCCAGCTTTGTTCGCATAGCCAAATTTCCTCATCTTTCGACTTACTTCAGTGTCTGTCCTTATCTCATTTATCTCGGAGCTTAAGATAAAGAATTCCATTTTTCATTGATTTGAAGTGCCAAGTTGCTTTTTGTATAAAGGCAGCCTTGCATCGATAATTGGCATATAGTCTCTGAATATAGCATGTGCTTTTATTATTTTGAATAGTAGTTTTATTCCTTTCGGTGAATTTCCGCCTGAGTGAAGTTATTATCTCTGTAAGTTTTTCCGAATTTCGTTTACTTTGCCCAACATTTTGGTTGCCCCTTCCTTGGAAGAGTGAACTTCTCCTTGATTGAGCTCATATGTTTTATTAATCCAGTTTTGTACTTGGGTACTTGGATCAAGATGAAGATTTTGATGGATATCTTACAGACGAATATGCACTGTCTCATTGTGTTTGCGATTTTATTCATAACCTTCGTGACCTCTTCAAAGTTTGTGTTTACGTCTTCTGTGGTAGTGCGTACCAAGTTCTATGTCATATTGATGATTGAAGTCCGATTAGTTACATAATCGTTTAGGAGCTTTGCGTTTCGAATTCTCCTTTGGGGTTGGGCCTTTCTTATGGCCATTTTGTTCACTGTTGAAAAGACTTTAAATAATGCTCCATCCATTTCCTCCAGAATCCGTTTCTGATGCGCTGCATGTGTCGCCATTTGACCAGGATTTTTGGTTTTCATCAAAGTGATTCGAAGTGAGTCCTCTTCGTACAATACAGTGATTCGCCATTAGACTATCGTCTCCATCCGTGTCACTATGCGTAGGGAACCTCATAATGGGCTTGCTTCTCCAGCGCTTAGAGCCGCTTGTAAGCTCAGCGCGTATGCAGATGACCTGCTGCTCCTCGTCGAGGGAAACTCACGAGAGGCTATCCATCAGCAAGCTTAGCACCTCATGTCCGGTCGGATCGAGGGGAGCGGAAGTAGGAGTTGCGGTCTCAAGCAGCAAGACAGCCGTCATGCTACTGAAGGGCAGGTTACAACGGTGCGCGTTGGTAAAGTTTGCTGGAGCAGACTTGCCATATAGGGTAAAATACCAATATCTGGGCATCATAGTGGGCGAGAGGATAAATTTCCGACAGTACCTAGAGTCACTGCGGCGTCCGGGCATTGGCATGCGTACTGTGGGTCGAGTAGGGTGTAACTCCGCGCGACAAGTCGGAGGTTTGGATACGCCGAGACACAGCTCTCGGCCAGCCAAAGACTGACACTGCTAGGGTGTTTATCGGTATGCCGCACCGTCTCAACGACAGCACTTCAAGTGCTGGCAGGAGCTCCCCCGATGAATCTGCAGGGGGATATGGCAAATATTGACTGGAAGCAAAAGATGGCGCTGCTGGACGAATGCTTGTTGCGAGAGTGACAGCTCAAGTGGAATGATGGTGGCGTACACGACCGTGTGACCCGTCAATTCTTCCTGGACGCAAGCTTCGTTTACAGCCTTCGAGACTTTGGATTGAATCTCCGCGCTGGATTCCTGCTGACGAAGACGGGGCTTAGAATTTTGGCACAGTAATTTCCATGCTTGTTGTATGAGGCGACTAAGAGATTGGGTCTCCCTATACCCGGGCGTCGGAGCCAAAGGGTGGGCCCACCGAGTCCATAAAAATCGGTACCACGGGTTGAGAAGGTTCTTCAAGACCTCTCAATGAGGTCGGCCCCCTAGAGGGAGTTCGTGGTGGCTGTTGGTTAGGCCCTTGGGGCTCGGCCCCATAAAGCGGCGGAGGTGCCAGATACACCTCGCTAGCAGCTTGCTGCCGTCTCCTGTGGGGTCTGGTCATGGCTTTTTAAACTAGCACCCACTGTGCTATATGCTTGCATACTCGAGCACCGTGGCAGTAATCCTGTTTTGGAACACGCCACATTAAACAAATCCGGAGATCCGTTTCGTCTGCTTTTCATCAGATCCAGGTCGATCAGCTGATATACGCAGTTAGTAAATACTTCCCGCTTATTTTCGTAGCGCTTGCGTATTAACTCCCACGCCGATATAACATGCAGCAAAGTCTTATGAAGTTCATGCCATTAATGTAGACAACTTTGCAATATTTAATGCGAAACCAAAGTCTTGTGATACCAATGCTGATATCACAGTAATCAAAATATTCAATATCTTCGCTTCGCATATCTACGTAGAACGCCAATGGCGTCACACAATATAAACTTGAATTATCTCAATTCCTACTCGAAAAACACATCGATGTAATGCTACTCTCAGAAATACACCTTCCAAACAAATACAATTTTAAAATACTAGGCTACTTATTCTACGGAACAAATCATCCCGATGGTATTCTCATTAGAAACCATATCAAGCACAATTGCCATAAAGAGTTTGCTGAAAACTATCTACGGGCCACATCTATAAACATGCAATTGGATATATATATGTATACTGCCCCCCTCTCTTCTCCACGTTACGCCTTCAGTTGATCATGCAGTTTTTTAGCTCACTAGGAGACTACAATGGCAAACACACACACTGGGGATCTGGTCTCGTGACTCCAACAGGAAAGTAGATTTATATTGCAATTATAAAAGCCAACAATAAGCTCGACCATGTCTCTCCGCGCCAGAATCTAATTGACTTCGCATCTATTAGATGTGCCGTGTTCACAATCGCCCATATCTTTAATGCCATCAGAAAACTTGGCCACTTTCCAGAGAGATGGAAAAACTCAATCTTCATAACGATACCGAAGACAGGAAAATATCGCGCTATGCCCTCGTCAGACAGACCTATAAGCTTTCATCGTGTCTATCAATATTTTTCGAGAAATACGTACTGACTTGAATACCGCTTCAACTTTATATTTTGGAACGTGGCGCCCACTCACAGCTTCCGGCCGATCATGTGTTGGGCAGTTCCCTGGTGGACCTTAGCGGTACCAAATCTATAATACTTGTGTTGAGTATGAGCCCACAGGAGCGCAAAGTCACACCAAAGCAGTGGATACACTTGGTACAGCGTCCTAAATATATTGTTGCTCAACGAGATGATGATCGGAACACGAGCCTTACGCGTCTTACCATCCATACTAGCCACTCGCATCCCATTATGCAGTCTTAAGGCATAATTCGTCACTCTAACTGTCCCTGAGGGGAAAAGGCGACTTAACACAGTCACCGTAAGACTCGTACCTGCTGCCTAGGATAGACAGCATTTTGGCGAACCTTCTCGCCAATGTATCTACAAAGATGCTATTGGCAGATGGAAATGGATCACAAGTGACGGTGAACTGTATGTCCTTTGAATTGATCAACCACCTTCCACCTTCGAGCAGCTGATGGACGACCTATTCATATAACGCCGAGAAGCATAAGGTGAACCTCTTGGTCACTTGGTCAACGGAGTGCTTGTAAGGAGGAATAAGGACACCGAGTCCGTGCCATAGTATCTCGCTCTCTTCAGACTTAAGCTAACGTGAACTACACAACGCTCCCAGTGGAGGTGTGAAGATGTCATGCTACCACACTTACGTGCAACAGCTACAGAAGAGTCTCCATACGACTCACCAAACCGACAAAGCGCAAAGCGTGGCAATAAAATTTAAATTTTAATAATATATTTTTTCAAATCGCAAAATACTTATATTGCTGGAGTTATGCTATTATTTTTGCAGCAAATTATACAATTCTAAAAGGGTTGAGGTTAAGTAAATCTTGTGTTTTCTTCTATAAGCATGATAAAACATTAGTTTTTTTTGCATAATACAGTCGATATTTGTCACCCGCTAAATTTAAAATCTCAATAATTCGTAAAAATTGTTGTCCCCTTGAAAAGAATTCGTAAATTCGTCCCCACGTTAATTCCCAGTTTTTTTTCGCCACGCAAAGAATATAAATTAAAGTTACATTTCGTAACCTCTTATAATTCTTAATTCAATGAAATATTTTTGGCAGTTAAATTACCTTTGGGTTTTGCAGACAGTTATGCCGCCTTAATGTCGCTACAAATGCTAAAATTTGTGTTGCTCTCGCTGTTATCGCTTAGATTACTGATTTTTTTCCAAGAGTATTACCGCTGCGGTAAAATGTCAAAAAAACATACCCATAAGACGTTGTTAATAGCGCAAAAACAAAATAACATTTTAGCCATTGATAATGGAACAACAAGAACTAAAGTGGCAAAACAATTCTATAACGCTCCATCAAGAATAACATAAATTCTACACTAATGTTTGAAACAGTCTGAATATATGACTGTACAAAAGTCTCTTATCTTGTGGCTTGCATATTGCCGTCAATGTAATGTTCCTATTGGGGGCGAGTTATTAAAAGAAAAATCTTGTTTTAAACATTGCGGACTTTAGGCCAAGCAGTGGTTGGCTAGATCGTTTTAATATTCGACACAAATCTCGTTTAAAAAAATATGTTCTAAAAAGTTCTACTGTTAATGAAGGCGTATGTTTTGGCTGAAAGGAAAACTTGATTAATAAGGATATATTTAATGCATATGAAACTGGGTTGTTTTACAAATATTTTCAATCTTACTTAAGCCCTTACTAATCGGAAAGTAAGCAAAACCAAGGTGTTTTAAAAACATTTATAGCTTTCTAATGCATTATGGAAACAATAAAAAGGCGTGGATGATAACAACTATATTTAACGAATGGCTTAAAATATTAAGTGACATCATAGCTAATAATCGAATGATACTGATATTCATAGACAACTGAAAGGATCCCTTCATCTCAATCAAGTACAAATTGAGTTTTTGTTAGGCAACACAACATCCTAGCTGCAGCCCCTTGATATGGGTATTATAAAAGAATTTAAGTCTTTATACCGCAAGGAAATGGTTATTAAACTGGTTAAAGCATGGATGAAAAAAAATTTAGTTTAATTTAATAAAATTAACAGCTATGCAAGTTGCATATAAAGCTTGGAAAAATATAAGCACATTGTGTATTCAAAACTGCTTCCATGCTAGCGGTTTTATTTAAGTGTTAAACTATAACTTGTGGGCAACAATTTCTAAAAACGTCGTTCTTTATGGGGATTGCGTAAATGTTGACAATGACGTGGCTGTATCCGGTATATTGACAGATAACGACATTTTGGAAGAAGTTTTGCCAAGCAATGATGAAAAGTGACGAGGATGATAACATTGATGGAGATAAAATTTTAACAGATTTACAAGCCAGATCATTGATGCCAAAACTATTTCTTTATTTTTCAACAAATCATTTTCTAAATACTGTATTTGACAATTTAATATTTATAGAAAATATAATTAAAAAATAAGAAAAAAAACAGCAAGAAAATTACAAACTTTCTTAAAGCTTCATTTATGTGATTTTATAATATTATGCATCTGTTTAATTTCGCTTTAGTATGTAAGACCTACAAAGAGATTTACTCATATTTGTACTCTTTATAAAGTTAAATAGCATCTAAAATATAAAATCCCCATTAATTCGAATTTTTCTATTTTATGCTCCGTTAAATGGAAACCTCAATAAATCGCATTGTAATTCGCGTTTAATTCGTTAAAAATGTGATCCCCATGAGATTTCGAATTATCGGGACTCGACTGTAAAATTAAACAATGTCACAACAAACAATATGTTTAATTTTCAAAATATTGAATTAATATTCTTATAATTGCGATCCCAGTACATTCCGTTATATAGCCAAATTTCATCATTTGTATAAGCACTGTAAGCCTTTTTAAACCATCTGAAATATAAATAAGTATTGTAAAGTTTTGTTTAATAATAATCTATATTCATAGACAATTAAAAATACCTTGGATGATGTTCCTTTGTGTTCTTTTGATGTTTCATAGAGTGTCTTTGTTTGTCTTCCAGTCTTACCTTTTCCATTGATGCTCCGACCAAATCGCCATTCTCTAAGCACAATATATCCGGTCGCAGCCTTGAATCGGTGGGGCAAAGGGTGTCTGGTGGTTTCATACCAGAGCCCATTACATTTAATTGAAATGCGAAGTTGGTGAAACAATAATACTTAAATAGAAGGAAAGAAATCAACAAAAAATATATTCATTAAATTATTTATTTAAAAACCATCATTCAACGCACTTTTGTATCTATATTTCAAGCATTTAAAATCGTACTAACAAAAATCATTTAAAAATATACAAATCATTCATGCCTGACATATTGAATATCTATAAAGAAATATATAAATAGGGTGTTATACTGAACAACCAATACACGATTTCATTAATGGCGTATAGCGGAAACATTGTTTGTAAATGTTTGAGCCGATTCAATATAACGCTTGAGCTTACCTGTCTGTTTTTGTATTATTGTTATATATTATTTAAAAATATTATGTCGACTATTCATTTCTGAATAGAAGTACCCCGTTTGATTTTTTTTCTTTCGTATACTGATTTTAACAATTCCAAAATTTAATATGTTGCTTGTATCTCTCCTCTTAGCTTAAGCTATTGAGGTTTTATGTATTTATTTATATATTCAATTAAATGAACTTAGTAGACTAATTTTATTATATAATTTTAAATAAAAAAAACTCTCGAGTCACAATCTTCGTTCCCACACTCCTCCAAAACGGCTTGTCCGATTCTTATGAAATTTTTGATGTATGTTCAATAAGTCTAAAAATCGGCTTTTATCTATTTTTGAAACCACTATGTGATAAGGGGTTTGATTTTTATAATTTTATCATTTTCTATACCGCTATAGTATCAAATATAACTTGGTAAGTGTGTTTACCGGTGTCACTTCTCACCCAGTAAACAGCACGGAGTAGGGATAACAACGAAGAATAATTAGCCTTCTTTTACTCACTCTACAGTTTCGCCTATTATTAGTAGTTTAATATTTTTACTTTTTCAGTGTAACTCTCATATCAAATATCTTCGAGTTGGCGAAATTTCAGTTCAATTTTAAAACGCCAGAAGAAAGGAACATTATATGCCCTACATCTTACGTCGATTCCCTGCGTACTATACGCAACTGCTCAAGACGCTTGACAACGTTTGAATTTGTTCGAAACCGAAACACATTGAGACACAGCTTCGCCTGCGCTAACGAAGCAAATTCGTACATTATTTTCAATATTCATAGCCACGTGTCATCTGTCGAACCAGACCGCACTGTGGGACAAGGCCAAGGATGAGATGGCTGCCGACATTTTGCACAACATTTGCACGACGACTTCGAAATTCACTCATGTATAAACAAAAATATTCACAACTTTAATACTGATCGAAGACATGTGCATGCTCATGTAGGGCAGTCTATTGTCGACATTGGGAATGCCGACGTCAAATCGTTCAGTGAACGGGAAGCTTTTACTTTATCGATGCTCCTTTTGGGACAGGCAAGACATTCGTAATTTTGTTGATTTTGGCACCTATTCGGTAAATTGGATTAAATTTCCCATTCTATTGGCTTTTGTGATGGCCATCAATAAATCGCAAGGGAAATCGTGGCATTCTGATTTAATTTATTTTAATTTTATTACTCTAGCAGTAAGCCATGAACGTTTCCAATTTTTCCATGTTTAGTATAATAAAAATTATAACAGCGGCCGCTTAATTCAGATGCTTAAGTTAACATATTCAAAAGTCAGTGGTGCAGCTTAAAGTATCGCATTTTAATTGTATAATTTGTTTGCGCTGCCCACTGTACTTCTTCTAGTTGCTTTATGCTAAGCTCAACTCTGTTCTCTTTATCGCTCTAAGCATTGACCGTTTTCGGTGCTAATGCCCTTATGCATTGTCAATTTTCGCTATAGTGTCGTCAGCTGCATCGCGCATCGCTACGACAATTAATCTTTAAATTTGGAAATTTACTGATTGTATAAATTTTGCATATTAGCTGAACAAATAAAATGAACCGTAATATAGAATAGAGCAATCAGTGGTATAAATACGCTCAGTTTTCGGAGTTAGGAGTTAGCGAATGTGACTAGGAAGGTTGACGATGGTAATAACGACAACAAGGTGGATGATTTCAACATTTGAGGCGTATCCAAAAGCGATTGAAGTTGTTGGAAACTATTTGAGGGCAGAAGCGGACGTGCGGTTGACAGTTCAGGTTTCAGGAGGGAATTTCATTTGTTAAAATCGAAAAGGTTTTTTAATAAAGTTTTCATATCCAATTATTATCCTAACCCGAAAATATAGACACATGACGATTTCTATTTACCAAAAATTATATCGTTTTCTAGTACTTGACAATTTTGGGCTAAGCCATACAAGTTTTAACATCGTTTTTTTTTTCGTACAACATTTTAAGTCTCTACAATTTTAACAATGTTATATTTAGCGAGAATCTCATACCCCATCGCTGGGCTATGGAGGTTTAAATATCGTCAAAAATTTTAAATATCGTTTTCTCGACCATATTATATGAACCCCTAAGATATTTAGCCCTGAATTTTTTTCGTGGAACATTTTCCATCTCGATATGGTCTTTTTCCCAGAGGGTGTGCACAAAGTCTCAAAATGAAAAGCTCATCGCTCGCAATTCGCACGATGTGGTTCCTCTGATATGACTATCGTTACAATTAAAACAACTATTCAGTTA
This sequence comes from Drosophila lacertosa, assembly GCA_004143845.1. NCBI lineage: Eukaryota > Metazoa > Arthropoda > Insecta > Diptera > Drosophilidae > Drosophila > Drosophila lacertosa. The sequence goes on along the minus strand of SCDZ01001185.1, from coordinate 6,058 downwards.
AACATTATAATCTATTCGACTTTTGTTCTCAAATCGAGCAATGCACATGTGGAGATATCTATAAGCTGGATTGCGCTACACCAGTCAATCACTATGAATTAACGCAATCTGACCTATAGTAAAGTAATCGGAGCTTCTTTTTTAATTGTCTATAATCGTATTTAAATTGTGCTGCCTGAGCAATTGAATTAATATTATTGACACTTCAAGAAAGCCGTTAATTAAATTTATTTTTGTAATTTAGGTTGCTGGCGTGGATAAATGGTTCTTAAATGGTGTAAATATAATATGTGTTATACACCAATTATCCGGGTTAGCCATAAACACACATCTTTTACTTTTATTTTTTACACTTGTAATATTGTATGTTCCTAATATTTCGGTCAGTCCACATTCAAGACTCATGTCATAGAGCAGATTTTAAACAAAGATATATAAGTCAAGAATTTAGTTATGTGGTTTTAAATAATCGACTCAACAATATTCGCTATTTTGTAATCAATTTTTAAAATAATTGCTATAATCAAAAAATATATAATATATATATAATATATATATATATAATATATATATATATATATATATATATATATATATAATATATATATATATAATATATATATATATATATATATAATAAAGGTAGTTTTAACATCTCTCATTACTATTTCACTCTCACGTGACTGTGTCAAGTATATGTCTTTCAGAAACCTCTTACAAAGTGATTTTGACGCAATTAAGATCTGATGTCACGACAATCTAAAACTTATTGCTACTTAAATATTTATAATTTACGAACAGACGAATGGATGCGGAAATATCTAATAAGATATTTAATTAATATTCTTCAGGCGCCTTAGCAATTTCAAATCACAAGCAGTTAGGAAGGTCTCTCCAAATCTTCAGCTAAAGAGATTCAGCGATTTATTTTTTATAATACCTCGCTGCTGTTGTCTGGCCTTGGTTTGCAGCTCCATAACAATGTTGAATCTGGTATATTCATGGGCAAGGTACAGTTTTTTGCACTTGGTGTGAGGTTCTCTTCCTGAATAGAATAAAATACGCAATCAGTCCAATTTTTATATATTCTCAGATATTTGTTTATACTTGCATCCTGTATAGATAAACTACGAAATGAGTTTAGCCTAAAACTATTCAATTTGGAAATTAGTTTTTTTTGAGTGACAGCAGGTGAAGTGGTCAAATCATTTTCTTCTTTTATTTTTTTTAAATGTTGAATATGTTGATTATAGCTTTCAACTGGGCAGCATTTTAGAAACTTAGTCCATTTTCCATAGAGAAAAAAAATATTCTCTTGTCTGCAATTAAATACTATAATAAGCAATCAAACTATAATAATTACATATAATTCATTACTTTTTATCTCTCACAATCCCTTCTACAATATTAAGGTCTTTTTGTGTGAATCCTGAGGACTTGAACGTTAAAGTTGCAACATGACCAGTAGAGTGATTCGTTATTTCCATTGTACCATGTTGTTCTATCCAAAGTTTTCCAACAATAATGTTGTGCACGGAACAGTTAACATTGCTCCACGTATATGTTTCATTCCATCTGTAAAGTAAATATATAAATATGCCAGGTTATATGTATTAAAGCATAAAGCTTATAAAATGAATTTATCGGATTTTATCGCAAAAAATAAACAAACTTTTCTTATCCGGACTTCTTTACAAATATTTGGAAAACTTGCAACCCTTAAAATTAACATTATTGCGAAGAAGAAAAATACCACCTCTGGTCAATGAAACTAACCATACTTGTATCAGTTTTTAAAAACTATAATAGTCTAGATGTCCTATATTGCTTTATTTTTTGCTTTATTTATACAAGTGATGACAATTTAAAAAAAAGAACAATTATTTAAAGATACTTCATTAGTGAAAGTTGCTAGTTTCAAACTTGCTTAAGCTTTTTCAAACAAAGAGCCATTAGGATCCTTTTTTATCCTGTAGTGATAGCTTGGAAAAGGCACTGTGATTTTCTTTTATCTTTACGGATAGCACGCAATATACTGAAGTTTATTTATTTTATTTTAGTTATTTATGAAAGACATTGACTTAAATAGTGTCCACTCAAGAAATTGAAAAATAAAAACAGTATTCGATTACTTCTTAACACCTGGAGAACATATAAATATTTCTAAGAACACGACGGGGGTATTTTATTTGCCTGTCTGGCCAGCTCTGCCCCTTATAATGACCATATTAATATATGAAAGTAAAAATTATAATATATGTTAAATATAAAGAGAAAGATATAGAAATAGATGGCAAGCCAATGATCCGGTGGGGTGAACATTTAAGTAGTCCGGCAAGCAACGGCCCTTCTCATAGCTGTAAGTGATCGGTGAATTGCCAAAGATATGCTGAAAGCAAAGATTTGATTAGGGGTAGGGAGATCTCAGAGGAGATTAGGTGATATAGGGTATTACAGTGAGTCCATAATACCCGAAATGAATTGTGCAAGTAATTCGTTGTGCACATAGACAAAAAGAGAGGACTGTAATTTTGAGTAGTTCGAAAGGGGACTGAGAAGATTAGACGACCTAGAAGAAAAGGTGAATCTATGTCGCCAACAATTCACTTATATGGAAAAACAACACCAAGTATCCTTCTACGGTTTATTAGTGACGGAAGATTCAGAAGTAAAAGCCTCCTGGAGTACGATGGTAAACTAAGATTCGTATCCCAGTTTAAGCCACGTATGGCAAACAGCAAAAATTGCTTTTGAACGGACCTAAAACCTAGAACTCCCTTAGCTTCGTTTACAATAGTGGATATTTAAACTCAGCTTAGAATCCAGAAGAACACCAAGGTCTTTAACAGCCTTGATGCGTTGTAAGAGAAAATTGTCTAAGTTATAGCTAACTAAATGTTAAGGTTAGGTACGGCTAAACGTCATAAAAATACACTTAGAACAATTAAATACAACTGATTGGCTCAACATCATAGTTGCCTAGAGTTTTAATCATTCTGTCGGCATGTCTGATGTAAATAATAGGAGTATGATAAAATAAATTGTACATCATCAGCATACATAAGTATACGAGAATGAGCTATTATTAAACGTAGGTCTTTAATAAATAATGTTAAAAGTAATGGTTCAAGATGACAACTCTGAGGCACTCCAGAAAAACTTGAACCAGCTTTAAGATATGAGATCTTAATAAGCCTTTTTGGTTTCTACCCTTTAATAGGAAGAAATCCAGAAGAGTAAGGGAGAAAAACCAATACGGTCGAGTTTTGAAATTCAAATAACATGGTTGACAGAGTCAAAAGCTTAACTGAAGTCAATGTAAATAAAGAAACCATCATTAACAAATATTCTTAGATAAATAAATAATAAAAATATGCATACTTACTTAGGAAATTCAACTAAGACAATTCCATTTGGGTGTATTTCAATGCTTTTTCCGCAGAATTTTATTTTCGGGTTTATTGAACCATAAAATTTAAAATTTGTTGAATCTGCATAAAAAGCAGAAACTGGCGGATGATGAGAAACCTGTTCACAAACAAATCGATAATTTTCATCTTGTAGTTCGTATGTTTCTCCAAGAAGTGGGTTAAATGGTTTTCCAAGGCGATCCAAATTGGAAGCTAGGGCAGAAACTGCAAATGCTAAACGTATAAAATTATATATATAAGTATGTTATGATTCACAAATCTATGTGTAGTCGATAAGTAATCGATAAGATTTTAAAACGGGGACTTTGCCTGTGTAAGAGTATGTAATAAGCGTTTGTAGAGTAACTCAGCTATTAATGACAGCCAAGAATATACAAACTGTATCAATTAAAATATAATTAAAAGCGTTGATGTCAAACCAGACTGACTGAACATTACTCGTCAACACTGTTGTCAAACCAAAAGTCGATGTTTTAGATCAATTCGATTTCTAATCTGTCTTATAGAAATTTTGATCTTACCTTTATTAACGATGACCTTAATGTAAATGTCTCTAGGCCCTCCCCTCTGTTTGTCCCCGAATATATGTATCACCCAACATAAAAAGTTACCTTATGTGATTGCAAATCTTCCAATTTGCATTCACCACCCTCTTATAATCCCCGCCGTTGTTTTCGTAGAGGAAACTACGCTTTATTAATTGAGCTTATTAACACAACCGATTGGTCAACTCTGTATGACGCGGTTGACATAAATATTGCTGTTAACTTTTTTTATAAAACTTTGAATGTATTCCAAATATAATCCCCTTGTCCAATTTTTCTAAACCACCATGGTTCACTAGAAGACTTTAAAACTTATAACATATTAAATCAAAATGTTTTTTAAAAGTTTAAAAAGTCTGGATCCAGTTTTGACTTGTCGAAATACCTCTTAGCCAAGTCAAACTTCTTTATTCTCAATTCTCAGTGTTATGAGAATTATCTTGCACGTTGCAAAAGGCAGATAAAGCTAGAAATGACTCCGCTTCCTCGGACCTCTTTGCTAACTTTTTCCAATCAACTTATTCCTCTTTCTCCTATAATAATTTTTCTTATCCCTATAACATTGTTTCTTCCCATTCTATCACTGTTCCCACTATATCACACTTTTCTCTTCTTTCCTCTATAAATTCGCTTGTCAAAAGAGTTTAGCGACCCTTTTACTACTAAACTTCTATACATATCTTTGGTGCGTCCAATCCTGGAGTATAAAATTCATCAGGATCGGATAGAGTCCGTTCAAAAGCAATTTTTGCTTTTTGGCTTACGTGGGTTAAACTGGGATACGAATCTTAGTTTACCATCGTACTCCAGGAGGCTTTTACTTCTGAATCTTCCGTCGCTAATAAACCGTAGAAGGATACTTGGTGTTGTTTTTCCACATAAGTGAACTGTTGGCCACATAGATTCACCTTTTCTTCTAGGTCGTCTAAATTTCATTGTCCCCTTTCGACCTACTAGAAATTACGCCCGGCACAATTCATTTCGGGTACTATACACTCAGTATAATACCCTATATCACGTATTCTCCTCTGAAATCTGTCTTCCCCTAATTAAATCTTTGCTTTCAGTATATCTTCGGCAAATCACTGATCACTCTCAGCTATAAGTAGTGTCAAATCTTGCCGGACTGGTTAAATTTTCACCCCACCGGATCAGTGGTTTGCCATCTATTTCTATATCTTTCTCTTTATATCTAACCTATATTATAATTTTCATTTTCATATGTTAATTTTCTGATTATAAGATTCTGTATTCGACTTATTCTATTCTATTACATCTGACAAAACTTTCTGTGGACAGGGGCATAGCTGGCCGGACTGGCAAATAAAATACCCCCATCGTGTCGGTGATGTTATTAGAATTATTTATATTTTCTTAAGGCTTTTAGCAATCTTTTGTAGTTTATATTTACCGTATTAAATAAATAACCTAAATAAATAAAAGATAAAATAAACCACAACCAGCCGCATTAAATTGGAAAACTTCATGGGTGAACGGAACCTACCCAAGATTGGTTTTGGAATAATCAGATGAATAGGAATTGTACACACTCTTTAACTTTAAATAAAAATGCCACGATTTATTACCCTCCTGATCAAGAATCGAGAACTAATTTCTGTTATTTTAAATTGGAGGGAGAAATATAGAATTACAACGACCTCAGTGGACGTATCCGCTAAATCATTATTTAACCCGATTTCCTTTATAGCGCGCATATTTTTAAAGTAACGCACTGATCATCTTCTTATTGCGTTGCTCAGCATCCAACTGCAAAACATTGGTGTTAAAAATACGGCCAAGCGGCCCCCGCTTTCCTAACTAGTTACGCCCTTAACCATATAACTTAGCGCTTTAAGTATTGAACGCTTGCGATGCTAATGCACATCAATGATCAGTTTTGAAATCGCTTTCGGATCGGCAGCTACATTAAGAATCGTTGGCAGCTAAAAGGCATTAAAATTCGAATAAAAATAAGAATAAGAATCAAAATCAAAATCAAAATCAGAATAAGAATAAGAATAAGAATAAGAATAAGAATAAGAATAAGAATAAGAATAAGAATAAGAATAAGAATAAGAATAA
>SCDZ01001184.1:0-12588 GCA_004143845.1 Drosophila lacertosa | reverse complement strand
GTGCTACTTACCGTAGCCATGCGCAGGTCTCTTTGACCAGTGCATACCTGCAGAGTAGCGCTCTCTGCGCTTTGAACCTTTTGTGACGTGGACGGTATCCACGGAGAGCAAGAACGTGCTCTCTCGCTCTCTATGTGCAAGAGTTCGTTCGCCGGGTTGGGGGTGATTGACCGCGGCCGATCTTTTTTTGCATTATTGATATTTTCGGTTGGCGCGGCGATAAAAGAGAAGTACGCGTTATTTCGTTGCAAAGAGAGCCGACGATCGTCTTGCTCACGTTTCTGCTGGCTAAGCATGTCTTTCTGACTCATCGTCTTAGCCGAGGTTTAGTTTATTAATATGTTTATTAGTTTATTGGTATTTATTGTTCACTTAATTAATTATATTCTGTGATTTCATCACACTAAGCGTCTTTTCGCGAAATATAATATTTCTTTAAAGAATCTCTCACTACACTGTTGAGTTTCAGAATTGTTTTCTCGGAGCACAATAAAAAATCACGTCTGCATGCGACGAAGACTGAACTATATTTGCCGATATAAATAACGATTTTCCGATCACTTGAGATGGAATATTGAAGCTTTATTAAAAAGTGCAATTGCTAACTAGATTTCACTATAGAAAGTGAGTTTTTGCAGTCAAGACCAAAAATATTGAGCAATCAATACAGATCGCAATTTTCCATAACATCAATGAGAACGAAAATATAATTTTACCTTCTCGTTGTAAAGTAATCTGACAAATTTACGTAAATATCGAAAATCACCAAACAGAAGCGAATATAAAACGTACAAGCGAATACTTAATACAAATAATTTTTAACAAAAAACAAAATTATTTTTCACCATTAACCAATTATCAAATATCACATTTAAGCGACACTCAATTAAATTTGAATTTTAAAAATATTTTAAAATAGCTAATAATTCTTTTTAAATTAAATTAACGCATCCAGACAAGTGCTCATTTTTCTTATATGAAGTCACTTTTCTTGGACATAGGTGTACTGCTAAAGGTATATTACCTGATGACATCATAAATGCTGTTATTAAGAAAAGCCAGCTCCTACGGACGCAGACATTTTGTAACTATTATAAATTTTACCGCCCATTCACGTCACATAACACGATTATGTAAAAAGAAGTCATATTTGAATGGACAGTTGATTACCAACATACCTTCGAACATCTCAACAGGCCCTAATGAATTAAACTTTACTGCAATACCCTGATTTTAGCAAAGAGTTTAGCAAAAAATCATAAATTTTTAACTCAAAACTATAACCACTTATGCAGGAGTAGTTTAAAAGATATGGGAGAGAGATTTCAGAGGAGAATACGTAATATAAGGTATTATATTGAGTGTATAGTACCCGACATGAATTGTGCCAGGCTTATTCCTTCGTGCACTTACACTCAAATAGGGGACAGTAATTTTTAATAGGTCGAAAGAAGACAAAAAAGCTTAGACGACCAAAGAGAAGTGGTGAATCTATATTTGTTCAATAACTAACTTACGCAGAAAAACATCACTAAATATTGCACTACGGTTTGTTAGTGACAGCAGATTAGAGTGTAAAATAATGCTGAAGTACGATGGTAAACTAAGATAAGTATCCTAGTTTAAGCCACGTAAGGCAAAAAGCAAAATTTGCTTTTGTGTGGACTTTTCCTATCTTGAAGAATTTTATACTTGAAATACATGAGCAGTATTCCAGGATTGGACATACCAAAGATATGTATAGAAGTTTAGTTTTGAATGGGTCATTAAACTCTTCTGACCACAACAGAAGAACACCAAGGTTTTTAATAGTCTTGATGTGTTGTAAGGTTAAATTAATTATCACTTAGAACAATTTAAATACAACTGATTGACTGAACACCATAGTTGGATTAAATTTAAATCATCCTGTAGGCAAGAATGTTGTAAATTATCAGAGTATGATAAAATGAGTTTTACATCATCAGTATACATAAGTAAACGAGAATGAATTATTAGCGAAGGTAGATGATTAATAAATAATGGTTCAAGATGACTAACCTTGAGGTACTCGAGAAAATACTTCAATCAACTTTGATGTGTGAGACCTTAAGAAGACTCTTTGTGTTCTACCCTCAAAAGTTTAGAAATTAAAATATTAAGGTTGACAGAGTCAAAAGCTTCTCTGAAGTCAGTATTAATGATATTAGTTTGCATTTCTGTTATGAAACCATCATTAACTAATGAGGTAAATTCGAACTAATTGGTCATAATAGGCCGACTCTCAACAAAACCATGTTGAGCAAGAAAGATAAGAGACTTGCGGAGATGCTGCATGGAAGATGTTGTTATTTTTTCTTAATATCAGACTTACCATCTTTGTGTGAATAGGAAAGAAAGCTGATATAAGGGATAGCTTAAGAAGCTTAAGAAATGGACAAAGAAGGTAACCACTACACTCCTTGAGAAAAAAACTCGGAATATTGTCTGGCCCAGCAAAGTGAGGGCTTTTTTTTGGAATAAATAGAAGAAAGGAAATAAAAGATATATATAGTGAGAGCAAGAATGGAGTTAGCTGATACAATACAATAGGGATAAGAATGTATTGATTGGAAAAGTTCACAAAGAGGTACGAGGAAGCAAAATCAGCACTTTGCAACGTGCAAGATGATTCTTAAAACCCTGAGAATTAAGAATAAAAATGTTTGACTTAGCTAAGAGGTACTTGGACTAGTCAAAATTGAATTCACACTTAAAACTTTTTAAAATAAATTGATTTAATATTTTTGAAGTTTAATAGACTATGAGTAAACCATGGGGCTTTAGAAAAGTCGGTCAAGGGGAAGCTATTCAAAATGCACTTATTTAAGTTGTATAAATAAGCTCAGTTAACATAGCATAGTTTCCTTTACGGAAGCAACGGCGGAGCTTGTTAGGAGTGTATGAATGCAATTTAGATGATTTGCAATCACATAAAGTAACTTCTAACGTAGGGTGATACATATCTTCTGGGGCAGACAAAGGGGTGGTTGTAAAGAAATTCACATTAAGGTGATCTTTAATAAAAATAAGATTTGAAATCGAATTGATCTGATACAACGAAAGGTCAAGGAATAAGGTAATTTGAGGAGTCCCAAAATAACCACGAAATGTTTGATATATGTAAATCACCCAAAACAACAAATAGGTCATTGTCGCGGACATAGCTGGAAACTTCATTTATGCAGGATATGTGCTGCATATAAGTTTCAATGTTAGAAGAGACACAAAATATATGAACATGTTAAATACAACAAGCAAGATATGAGAGTACTTATTTCCGACTCAAGCGTGGTTTAACAGCAATTAAAACCACACCACCTCTACGAGTCTGTTGATATTGTCTATATATAGAGTAGGAATTTGAAATCACTTGACACAGATATTGTTGAATTTATCCAAGTCTCGGAGAATGCGACAATATCTGATTGCAATGAAATTTTATTCAAATAAAGATTTCTAAATTTGGAAAGAAGCCCTCTAAAATTCTGATAAGTTAAGTAAATATCTGAAGTGATCACTTTATTGTGCACTGATCGAGGCATGTAAGGCTGTATCTTTCAGGATGACAGGCAACAGCTGATTTTGGCTTTTAGGCTTAAACTCGTGCACAATCATGTGATTTGGTTACAATTTCGTATAACAAATGATTAGAATCGAGTCTCCAGGAATATAAACGAAGAAATTTCTGAATGACTGGTGAAATTAAAGTTCGTATCCGTGACTCAAGCAGAAGTTCTGCTAGCAATAAATACAGCCCGCCTTGGCTATTTAAATGCTTGCGTATTTAAATTAAATTTCTAATTTAGCAGTGTAGAGGAAGAAGACCTGTTAGTAGTTTGAACCTGAGTTCAAGAGGACTCAACTCTACGACTACTAACTACGAATAAGTTGTTATTCTTGATCGGTACGGATACGACGACAGGCACGGTTGGTATCGAGTTTGTCTGTGCATTAAGCAGGCCTTATATTCTCACTCAACCAGTAATTAATAAATTGCGGTGGTGGAAAATCTTCTGCCTGCGCAATAGTGCAGTTTTTCTTGCAACACGTCATTTTTAATTCCCCAGTGGGGCTATTATTAAAAATGTTAAGTGCAAAGAGAAACAGAAATCAAAATCGTACACTTACAAGAACGCTGTACTAGCGCAAATAAGCAAATAAGTTTAGTATAGCTTTTAAATAAAAATAACGCGAAGTGAGACAGTTTATATATGCAAAAGCAAAAATAATAGCTGGTCTAAACAAAAAACACATCTGAGAGGCTCAAAGTATGGGCAATAAAATATTTTAATCATTAAGACTAGCTCTACTCAACCTGGTGACCCTAAATAAAAATGAAAAAGAAAAATGGACTATTTTCTGTACATACCACGATGATCCCAAACAAGGAGAACATTACATAAACATAGCCCATGGTCTACAGACATTATTTTTAGAAAGCTATGGCTGAAGAAATAAATGACTAGATACACAAATGTCAATAATTCCTACTATCAAAAGTAACTAGGCACACAAAAGCTCCGTTATTAATTACAGACACTCCAAAAAATACTTTCTACAGAGTGATAACAGTCACTATCGGTCAACTACCAAAATCAGAGAACGGCAATGCAGTTACACTTATTTGTGTAAGTACCGTCGTAAATGCTATATTTCTTCTATAATGTTCGGCACAATGAAGATGTTCATTTCGGACATAAGAACTGAATATAAAAAAAATATAAAAATATATCAAGATTTTCATTTAACAGGGCTTAAAAAAAAATCGAACAGTCGGGCAAATAGTATATTCGATATTAAACTTTATTGGAAGTAAACAAATCAATATTAAAGGAAAATTTAAAAATTGGGAAAATACTAAGCATGAAATGTTTTGTATGCAAAGTTACATATGTTTGCAATTTGCCCTTTTGGCAACTCAATATTGCAAATTGAATTAGAAGCTCTACTAAAAGCTTTTACATTATATGAGTTCTAACAGGAAGGTAAAAGAGAAAATAATTGATCGGAGCATCGTCATTAGGAGTTTGAACTTCCTCCGAATTACGTCTATACCATTTTCGCAACCGTGACAGGACACAGAAGTCTCATTCAAATTTAATATTGAAATTTCGCTGATAAAACGAAACGTATAGTTGCTGTACTTATCGCACTCAACGTTGGCCAGAACGACGAGCTTCTGGACAACACATAAAATCCGTAAAGCCACCACATTAGGCACTTTGCTCAACAAACCGCTGTTCCAAGGCCACGTCGTTTTGAACCGAGAGGTTATAGCTGCTCAGTTGGACTGTATAACCTCCGCTACTCCACGTCTCCGACAACAACGAAAAGTGTAAAAGCAGGCAAAATAATACAAAAAACTATACCATGTATTTGTATGTATTAGTGCTTCACATAACAATTGCACAGATATATTTGTTATTGTTGTAACAATTAGAAAGCCCTGTTATTATTATTATTATTCTTTCATTTTGGGTTCAGTTCGCTCGCAGTTATTTACCGAATAATTGCATTTCGTTCATAGTCAAGCAAACCCAATTGAACTCGTTACAAATAAGTAAGATTTCAGGATAAGTGTTAGCCGGCATTAGTGAGAACCTGTAGATTTCTTAAGTATCGGCGTAAGTAGCCGACGAAAATCCATCAACCAAATATGATAAATAACGCAAATGATCAACCCTTAATAAAACTTTGTGTGCAACGAACTAATATGGAGAGAAATATTACAAATCTGTAAACAAGAATATCTGAAAGGGGTCGTGTTCAGAAATACCTGCTCTTGAGTGTAATCTACAAATTCTTGGGTCATATTTTCGTGAAATTATGCAGATACAAACTCAAATCAAAGAGATACATCCCACACATATAGATAGATCATGCATTGAAGAGCTATTCATTGACATTAAGGCTGCAGTGACTTTAATCAACAACAAGAAACCCAAACCATCACCGGATATCAGTTGCTTAAATTCTACAGCAAACATAGGTGCTTCAGATCAGAGCAGGTTACCAAAAATGAAGCGTCCTAGTTTTAATGGGCAATACGCCAATTACAAACGCATTCAATAGTCTTATCGAAAACTACAACACAATTCCAGTTAATGATAAACTTAATTACCTATTAAATTGTCTATCAGGACCAACACTTGAAGCTGTGTGTTGAGGTCCCAAGTGACAGAAGTTAATTATTCAATAGCATTAGAGGTTCGATATTGATGTTTGAATATTCTTAGATTATATTTCAAACTTGTTCACTATGTTCCGACCATAGACAAACCCGAAGCAGATTGCAAAAATTAATTGATTATTGATAATTAATTAATTAATAACTTTTTTATGACGAAAACAAATGTTTAATATGTTGCCTACCTGGGAAAATGGCTCTTCTGTTCTAATTCACAGATGTCAATTTTGAGCAAGTCGAACAAAACTCAAGGAAATCCTGATATAATTGATGCAACGCGCAAACCCAACGTCAAAATTTACATTGCAAACTGTGCTCGATTTACGGTTCTTCCTTTAGGACAGCGATGAGATTGGTCAAAACATAATCGAGTCTGTTTGAATTGTGTCCGTAAAAAGCAGCAGCAAATGCTGCAAAATCAGAGTTCACGCTGCTAAAAACGGAACCTTCCCACTGCTATTATTAAGATTAGGAGCAGGTGAGAAAAATATCACTTAGTCCGTGCATTATTGGATGCATTATTGGATGCCGAGCCTTGAAAATAGTGAGCTGTATAACAAACGAACCGCTAAAGATAACCTTTTCGAATATGAATTTCAGAATATGAATGGTCAAAAAATTCGATATAATCAAGTCAATGTAATCGAGTCAGAGTTTTCATTATGTTTGGCAGCTTTGCGAAATGATTTTTACGATGATGAGCTCCCAGGTGCAGATCGAATAGAAGATCCCAAACACAAACGAAATAAGCTGATGTCAATACTGCAAGGCTACTAAAAAATAAACAGTTATCATTTAGTATCATAAGGTCAATGCTGTCACAATGGCTCTGGGCTTGTCATGGACAACTGCTTTAAGTAGCTACACAAGATACCAAGCACTGAAATTATTACACGTCGCATTGTGTTTTCTACAATATCACGCATCTTCGACTTACTCGACCTAATGGCGCTAATTCCTATTCGCTACTTCAAGATTTAGTCATTCAGAAACTTGGCCGGGATGAGCCACGTTCAAAAAATGGAAAGCAGGCCCAATTTACGAATTGCACGATATGTCTGCACATCGCCCACAGTAAAAAGCAAAGTCCATGGATTTGCAGTACGCGCATATGGATGTTGTATTTATTATAGAAGTACCATGTTCATTTACTTATCGCAAAATTTAAGGTTGGCCCAATAAAAATGGAAACGCTCTCGAAACTAGAACTGTGTGCTGCAGTTTTGTTCAATAGAACATTTAAAAAATTTTTAGACAAACTTATACAGTACATTGATAATGTTTTCACTTCCACTGACTTGACAACAGGACTTCAATGGATGGATATGCACACTTCTAAGCTGAATTGATGGAATTGGATGACTTGAGATTCAACATGTGGCTTACTGGCCCAGCATTTTTTAGGAAGATGAATGATAATATCCTATATATATTGTATCTTTAACAGAGTTTCCGCTGATATCCAGCTTAGGGCTAAATATATCTCATACGTACAAGCCTCAGAATAAGGTGGAAGGAAATTAAATCCAAGTTTGCAAAATCTAATCGCATTTATTTCCACAATGCAACTGGGACAAACCAAGTTAATTATCGTAAAAGTTTGCAGGAAGCTACCAAGATACCATTTAATGCTAAGTTGCAAGTCATTCTGCCATTAGAACATCGTTTAGGTAGATTATATTTAGAACATTTACATCGTCAAAAAAACTGCTGGATCATAAATACAAGAATAATACTTCGAACGTGCATACATTGCTTCAAATGTTACCTTATTACTCTTATGCAACAAATCATGGGCAACCTTCCAGATAATCGCGTGCGGGGCTTCGAATTTCTCTTTATACCTCCGTGGGCTCCACACTTTGGTCGTCTGGGGAAGGCAGCAGTAAAGTCTGCAAAATCACTTTTGGTCAAGAATGTTGTTGAAGCGAATCTAACATACGAGGAGTTGCAGACAATTATAACTCTGGTTGAAGCTATTTGAATTCACTACCCATACCACTGATGTCGTATCCAACCACCTGCATATTGAAGCATCGCATCTGAAGAGCAGGTTCTTTTAAAGCCAGAGAGCGATATCAATCTTCGATATCTAGACCGATGGCAGAATGTGACATTTTGAAAGCAGCAAGTTTGTGAAAAATGACATCGAAAGGAGATTTGTGACTTGTGTACAAACAAATATTCAACAAGGGCAGCTGTTCATCGTCATTGAGGACAATGTACCCCCACAAACTTGGAAATTAGCACGAGTCAAATCGGCAACTGCTGGAGAAGATGGAAAAGTTGTAGATCTTAAAATCAGCATAGGAGCCTTTCATCTCCCGATACATAAGACAGCACCACTTCCAATAATTTATTGAAAGTAGTACGATAAGTCAAAAAGACATGCTTAGCCAGCAGAAATGTGAGCAAGACGAGCTTCAGCTCTCTTTGCAACGAAATAATGAGAACTTCTCTTTTGTCTCCGCGCCAACCGAATAGAAAAATAATGCAAGTTCAGATCGGCTGCGGTTAGTCACCCCCAACCCGACGAACGAACTCTTGCACATATCGAGCCAGAGAGCGGGATCTTGCTCTCCGTCGATACCGTCTACATCTCAAAAGTTCCAAAGCTTAGAGTGCGCTCAGACAAAGGTATGCAATGGCCAAAGAGACCTGCGTTTAACAACGGTAAGTAGCACATAAATCTCTTTAATTAGCGCAACAGTAACTACACCAACAACTGCAAGAGTCTCGACTGCCCGCTAAATTCCGTCGAAGGAAATACGTCATTTATGCGTCACCGATCTATACAATCCAAAAAATTAAAAAAATAGGACAACTGTGCAGATTGGAATGGATTGCTATATGCAAATTAAAAGAAGTCGAGCCTTCTAAGCTTTAAGACAGAAATTAACCGCGTTAATTCCAGTCAAGTTTCGAGCGAAAAGCCTTCTAATACTAACAGACTTGGAGCTCTGGCAGACAACGCTGACGATCTGCTTTCTGTAGCTGAAGGAAGGTAGCCAAGGCCACCTCCGTAAATTTTTAGAGAGTAAAGCACCAGTGCTTTAGTTAACAAAATTATACAGATTATATTATTATTAAGGAGCATTGGCTACAAGCAAAAGAATTTAGCGCTAAGACAGTCTTCAGCCTTCTATATATACAAACTTGAGTTCATACTGGACCGTAGAATAACATTAGAAGAGCCACATAAACGCTAAAGCCCAGTTCAATGTACGAGTTGTCAAGAAAATGCCCATACAATTCGTACCGTACACTGCGCGTGGTGTATGTAGTTGCGGCAAGCTTCATCACTGCGCTACGCACTCTTAAAACGATCCGTTAATAGCATCAAAAATTAAGCCCAGACGACTTCTTTTCAAAATCATTAATATAAGCAGCTATGCAAGATTTAATGCGAAAACAAAATCCTTGGACACAAATGCTGGTATCACAACAACCAAAATAATCAATGATTTTCCTACGTATATCTAAGTGGATCGCTAATGGCGTTTCACAGCATAAACTTGAGTCCTGTTCGAAAAACACTTCGACGTAATGCTACTCTCAGAAACACACCTTACAATCAAATTAAATTTTAAAACTATCTACAGTCAACATCTATAAACATACAATTGGATAGTGGGAACCAACCTAATCTAGCTGAACCTTCCCCATAACTGAAGGCTACTAAAAATATTCCCCGAAATACCACAATACACAATACCATAGATCGCAATCTGCACGGCAAATATTAAAAGAGGCAAAACGTAAGCTAACCAAAGCCTTAAACCAAGAAGAAGCATATATCGAATAGAGCAATTATCAACATTTACAAAACACTCACTATGGAGAGCACACCCAAGACTTAGGTCGCCAACAGAAACCGTGACGCCTATACGGAACCCCGCAGGCGGCTGGGCCCACAGCGATGGTGATAGAGCCAGCACATTTGCCGCTCATCTTAAAAATTGTTTTCAAACCAAATACTGCTTCAAATTCGGTTATACTACCGGATTTAACGAATGACTCCCAGTAACAACATGAGACAACGAGAATTATCAAAAAACAACTAAACCCGAAAAAGTCACCGGGCTGCGACCTCATTACCCCAAAAATGATTATTGAGTTCCATTTTGTGCCGTATCACCCAACTTTTCAATGCCATCACAAAACTTGGCCACTTTCCAGGGAGATGGAAAAGCTCAATCATCATAATAATACCAAATTTAGGAAAATAGCACACAATGCCCTCGTCGTACAGACCTATAATCCTATTATCGTATCAATCCAAACGAATTTTATTACTCGAGATTAATTTATTTTAATTTTAACTGTGGTTGTTAGTGTCTGTTTTTGAGCTGCCACTCCCCGAGAAATTTCTTCATTTAAAATAAATGTACCTCGTTACTCGTTTTCAATAATTTGTGATCCTAAATTTTGGCCAGATCACATGACTGTACACGAGTTTAAGCTTAAATCAGCTGTTACCCGTCATCCTTCCGGATACCTCCCAACACGCCTCGAATAACAGTCCAGTATAACACTGATCACTTCTGATATTTATTTAACATATCACAATGAGAGAGGGCTCTTGTCCAAATAAAAACCTTTTTTGAATAGAAAATCTTTTCAATCATATATTATTGCATTCTCCGAAGTTTGGTTATATTCAATATAGATAACATATCTGATCGTAATGTGCTTTCAAATTCCTACTCAATTTAAAGCCAAGTTCGACCGACTCGTAGAGGTTGTGGGGCTTGAATTGCTGTTAAAACCTCACTTAAGTCGGAAATTTCTCAATTTATAACGAGTACAGATGCTAAGATTATTTCGCTAAAAGTTACTCTTGCATCTTGCTTGTTATATTTAACTTGTTTATATATCCCTCCCTCTTTTAATATTAAAACTTATATGAGCACCTATCCTGCATAAATGAAGTTCCAACTTATGTCCGTGATAATGATATATTTCTTGTGTTGGGTGATTTCAATATTCCAAAAATTTCCTGGTAATTTTCCGGCTCCTCAAATAATCTTATTGCATCAGCACAGCATGACTTATTAGATGGTACGTATGGTATGTTTGACGTTTCGTTGCTTCAGGTCAATTAGATTTATAATTTGTCTATTAAATATCTTGATCTTATTTGTATAATTTATTTATTTTTATTATTTATTTATTATTTATTTAAAGGAAGCTGAGTTACGTTAACCGATTGGTCAATTCTGTACGACGCAGTTGACATGAATATTGCTGTTATCTTTTCTTTATAAAACTATGAATTCTTTTTTAGATGTGTGCATTCCGAATAGCATCTTCATGACAAATTTTTCGAAACCTCAATTGTTTACTCATAGACTGTTAAACTAAAAAATATTAAATCAAGATATTTAAAATATTTTAAAAAGTCTGAGGTCTTGTTTTGACGTGTAAATATCTCTTAACTAAGTCAAACTAGTTTATTCTTAATTCTCAGTGTTATGAGATTCTTGCACGTTGCAAGACGCAATTTGATGAACAACCTAAGCAATTCTTCAATTTGTAAGATTAAAGCGAAAGTCTCTGGTCTGCCTTTATCTTTATTTCTTGGGACTGAAAAAGCAGGCAATGATTCCGCTTCCTCGGACTCCTTTGCTAACTTTTGTCAATCAACATATGCCTCTGTCTCAGCCAATAATATTTCTTATCCCTATAACATTGTTTCTTCCAACTCAATCATTGCTTCAACTATATCACACTTTTCTCTTCTTTTTAATATTCCAAGTTGCCTCCTCAAGGAGTGACGTGGTTCCCTTCTTTATCCATTGGTAAGGCTTTTTAAACTATTCCATGAATCAGCTCATCCAACTCTTTGGAAAGACTTACTATTGATATTGTTCTCCCCCATCCCCAAATTATTTGAAAAAATAATTACTTCTTCCTTGCACCTTCTCTGCAAGTCTCAAATCTCCCCTGCTCAGCATGGTTTTGTTAAGAGAATTTACTTCATTGCCGTATGATCGTTTCATAACAAAAAACTACTGATGGCATTTAAACTGACTTCAGTAAATCTTATGACTGTGTCAATCTTGATATTTTAATTTCAAAACTCGACCGTATTGTTTATATTCTCTTACAGCTTTAATGAATTACTTCCTATTTTAAGGGTATAGCCCAAAGAGTCTTATTAAGATCGCATACGTCACAGTTGGTTCAAGAATCTTTTTATTTATTTATTTTATTTGAAACGGTTGACTTTACGAGTGTCAACTCGAGTTATTAAAAGAATTACTTGCTAAAAGCCTAACGAAAATATAAATAATTCTAATAACATCACCGACACGGTGGGGGTATTTTATTTGCCAGTCCGGCCAGCTATGCCCCTGTTCACAGCAAGTTTTATCAGT
>SCDZ01001183.1:0-12608 GCA_004143845.1 Drosophila lacertosa | reverse complement strand
AAGAGTAAAAGAAGAAGCGCAAGAAGATTCCGTTACTTCTTGCGATCTCCTCCTCAATCTCACTGACACATACAAGCATCAAATGAATGCATGTGTATCCATGTGACTTTTGCTTATATATGTATATTCATATTTTACAACAGTTTTGTTTACTATACTTAGCTAGAAATCACTTATCTTTAATAATGTTTATTAAACATAATGGCTGTTTTAACTTTGTGTTACAAAATAGCCTGGAAAACGTTATGTGAGTTTTTTCCTTTATGATTGTAAGCCTCATTAGTAATTGTAGTATTCGTCATTATTATAAATTGTTTACAGCTTTAAATGATTATTAATTAATTAAATAATATTAGGAACATTTAAATATTTAACATAAACTTAGTTTAAGTGCAAAATAAAATGACTGCAACCTTTTACGAAAGTCAAACATTTCTGTTTTCAATCCATATTTTTTTATTGTGATTCCTCTTGTCTTTCAAAGATATTATAAGGAAAATTTATTTTTTATCATATTCGATGAGCGGATAAAAATTTACATAAAAATTGTGGTTTTGAATTAAAGAAAATTTTTCATTTTTGTAAAACCATCCATTTCTAGCTGCAAGATTAGAATCCTTGATAGAAGAAGTTTCTACGTTTTGCTAATCAAACATTAATTCTTTTTCTCGTTTGATTATTTAACTTTTGTTTATAGCTATCATTCTAAATGCTTATGCTGTCTCTATTTTCTCAAATAACATAGATTTTAATTTTGAAAGAATTAACTTCACGTTTTAGATTTCTTTTGTTTTCTTTTTCTCTGTTGCTATCAAATCTGCAATTTTTACTAACATTATTATAATTAAGCTCTACAAATTAATACTAAACTATAGGAGTAGCCCTTTTCCGAAAGTTGCTTTTACGTTTCTTTACGCTGTAACCAGTGTTGCGCGGGTTAACCGTTTATACCCAGACAATAGCCAATAACCTAAAATAAGAGAAATAAGAATCTGTGGAAACGAATGTTATAAAGAATCTGTGGGTATCTTAGATCAAAACATTTTAAAGTGGAAAATTATGAGCAAAATGGGTTCAAAAGCTGTCTTGGTTAAGGAATGGCCCAAAATAGCACCAGAAATTACCCAAAGGGTGTCACGCAATTATTAAAAAAAATTGTTTCCGCATTAAATGTTTTGGAAAATGTTGGTTGTAAAAAGATGTGGATTTTATTTTATTTGTTTTTTCATTTAAAATTGGTAAATAATTTAAAAAAAAAACATTTAAAATAAAAGGTATATATTATTAAATTGTGCATTGCAAAATAGTCCTTCAAAGTTTTTGCTCGGTGTTGGTTGAAAAAAGCTGTGTCCCTCAGTACAAATGAATATCTATCATTAAGTTTTGTGGTTTGGGATCTAATGATATATCATTGCTGATTTTCAAAGAGTCGTAAAACAGACGGTTTTTCGCAATGCTTTCATGCGTGTACTTGAAGAAATTTTAAAAAGCGACCATTCATTTATTTAAATAAGTAGTCAGTTTGAAATCAAAAGGTCATTTCCAAAATGCCCATTGTCCCAATTAGCTTCAAAAACACATTTTCAAATCACTAATGTTTTTCTTATGAACCATAAATGACTCGGAATAACGCAGATTTTCTAGTTCAAATAATAATTTGTAATCGGTATATACAGTATATATAAATCGATCATTTTGGCAAATCATATTAGAGTTTTATTTCTTTGTGTGCTGAACATAAAATCCTATGCTTCCACGTACACCGTGTCGAGTATCATTCGACGTCCCCCATTTGATATTGATAGTAGGATGAAGTATTGGCGCTAATGTGGCTTACCTTGCGCTCTAGTCTCTTGCCTGGTAGCTGTTTTAACTTATTCACTACTAGTAGCTGTTGTACACTTCGTGATTTTTGAGTACTTAGACAAACATTGTGATATCTGTTTCTGTAGGTCGGAGCACGAAGCAAATTATCTCTGGACACGGTAAATTTAAGTTAAAAGTAAAGAAAAGATAATTATTCATCTTTGCATAGCATTAATTTTCATACGATGGTTATGATGAAAGTGGGGTAGCTGCATCTAGCATTTAATTATTTAAAACGCAGAGAAGTGCAATGATTTTCTTTGTATAGATAACATTGTTATCCAAGAAGGAAGTAACTTGCAAGAAAAAAAATTGTTTTATTCAATATATGTATATACATTTATCTAATAGGTCAAAATATTGAAAATGGCACGGAAATAGAAAATTAAGTTTAAAAACAAATGCAATCTAAAAGTAGTAGAGCATGAAGCCTTCTGGCGGCCTGCCACATAATAAGGATTATCTATTGGTTCTACACAATTCGTTAATTGCAGCTGCAACGCCTCCATCGCCAGGCATACAGAATCAGGCACAACCGCTACAACAACCGTACGCTGAGCTAGAGAAAATATCCCAATGTGCCAAGACGTCTACATTTGGCCTGCAGGGCCCAATAACGATTGCACTGCAGTCGTCATCGCAGCAACTGTCAACGCCACAAACAAACAATAATCTTGCGGCAATGGCGACATTAACTAGCAGTGGAAGTAAAAACCCGAACAGTGGAAGTAGTCCCTTGTTGGCCATAAGTGCCACAAAGCAAGCAGTGAGGGCTTTTAGTGGCAGCTTGTTGGAACAGCATCAACTGCAGAAACTTCATATGCACCAGCAGCAGTCAGCGCGCACAGTAGCAATTTCGCATCACCATCTGAGTTCTGCATCCGGTATGGGCTTGTATACTACGCTTCCTTGTGCAAGTGGAGTAACTCAGCAGCTCCAGCAAACAATTGACAAGCTTTCGCGTCCAATGGCCTTCGATAAGGTAAGTCTCAACTATATAAAAAACGTTGACATACATATTAAAACTATTTAAACTTGGGCAGCCGCTTGTGTTTTATATGCTGTTGCTGTTTAAATAATTTTTATTGAGATATTAGTAGATACTTAAAGATTACCCAATTAGCGATAGATCAAAATTAATAGATAATAAAGACAATGCTACAATGCGATTGTCTCTAATAAATTCCAAATGAAAGCTGACGAACTGATAGATGAACGAGTACAAGATAATGTTATTGCTGGCATATATGACCTTATATAGAATAAAGCGTTGCTCACCAGATGTTAGGGTAGATATAGATAGAACAGACGCTGTTTATGTACTTGTACATACACTGAACAGAAATATATCACTTTTTTTAAAACTCTTGTAGAATGAATTAAAGCAAGTTGAGCAATAGACAAAATGTATAGCAAAATC
Source organism: Drosophila lacertosa (assembly GCA_004143845.1). NCBI lineage: Eukaryota > Metazoa > Arthropoda > Insecta > Diptera > Drosophilidae > Drosophila > Drosophila lacertosa. The sequence goes on along the minus strand of SCDZ01001183.1, from coordinate 9,322 downwards.
TTATTCACAAGCATTATGCATTTAAAAAGGTTTCCCATTTAAATAAGAACCATTTCCCCAGACAACCAAAAGCAGAAAAAATGACACTGAAAGTTCTGGTCCCAGTTCATAATGAAATTTTTGAATTGTACAATGATTTCGAAAATAGCATTTTCGTATAGTGTTAAAAACTTTTTTGTCGACTGGGACAAATTCTTTCAAAGCATTTAGTTCGTTCATAATATGTTTTAGGGCTATGAAGGCAGACCAAACAGACCAGAGTACAAAAGTCAAAAGCCTCAAGATGAATGTCAGGGAAGGCTATCTCTGCCATTTACTAACTTTGCATAAACCTATTGAAGTTATTCCGAAAAAAAAGTATTTTTACATTGGGTTAGTAAAACGTTTATAACGGTAATAATGTAAAATAGAAATTCCTTAAAAGTTTGCCTGCAAAAAAAGTTGTTAAACATTTTTTTATTAATATAAGATAAATATAATTATTTATTTTTAAGCCTTTCGTAGGCTCAGTGATTCAAAAGATCGAATAAGTTTATGCGGCAACAATTCTCTTCTTTTTTACTCTAGCTTGCCAACAAGCGAAATATTCGTAGTAATTGTTTTTAATTCATCTTTGGCTCTAGATCTTGAGCTTTCTGATATATCTATAAAAATCGGCTTATAAACATTAAAGTTATCAAGAGTAAAAAAACAGAGATATTTATTATTTGATAGTAAGTTTGAGTAAGTATGGTATACACGAACCTAAAGAATACCTTAAGTCCCCAACTCATATAGTCTTTGAGGGCGACGCGTTAATACAGACCAACAGACGGACATGGTTAGATATACTAGCCGATTAATCGATTTTGCCGAACTGTATAATTTATTTCAAGTATTTTCTGAACAAATTCAATAAGTACTACACAAAAACGCTTTTCTAACCGTGTCAATTTACATCTAAGATTGGAAATGCTCAAAGCTGAGTATATAACATTTGGATATCTACAAAGCTTAAATGTGCGAAAAATTCCCAGTTCGTAGAAGACAACCCTTGAACTGTAGTTTGCAGCCTGGTGAATTGTATTTCTGGCTGGAAGTGATCATGTAACAACGTAAGACCATACTTCTTTAAAAACAAATTGCGAACTGGTAACCCAGCCACTAAGAAACCGAAGAAGAGCTAAAACGGAGCAACTAATGATGAAAGAAGTCCCAAGAAGCGGCGCTCTTGTCGTTCCATTGTTGTCTTCTGCTACTTGAGCCTCTTGGGCAAGTAGATTCTGGCTATTAGTTAATTTCCTTCTTTGATTAAAGTAAAAAAAAGTAAATTTTTTATTTCTAAATTGCGAAACTTCTTTATTCGTTTAAGACAATTTTACAACTGATTTTAATACTCCAAAGCTAGCCCTACGGAACTGTGTGTTATTAGCTGCGCTGCTCTGGTTCTGCCGCGACGGCGTTCTGCACGGATCGAATTGGTGACACGCGCAGTTTAAACGCATCTGGTTGGGCAACTTTTTTCTTATAACTTCTTCTGGCTTGCACTTCATCGAAATCGATCAGACGCTGACTTTACATTGGCGGGCGCCTGCTTTGGCATTTTAGTTATTATGTTTATTAATATTGTTACTAATTCTTCCCCCTTTACTTTAAGCTTGTCCTCAATTGAACTTTTAAAAGTAGGGAAGGTTGTAAAACTGCGGTAAGGGCTTTAATGCCTCTTTCGTTTGTTGCTCGCTGTTTGATTTCATTTCAAAGCTTGGTGTCGACCCTAGTTGCAATTCGAGTTTCTTTTGTCTCACACTGTACTTGTGTAATCTCATGATAAGAGTCAGAGTCAGTCAGAGTAGAGATGCAGTGCTTTCAGTGCATTTAGGGATAAGATCCTCAGTAGCTTGGTTTCTTTAGGTCTTTTCTGCATGAAGGGTACACCTGGTTTCATAATAAAGGGCCCCATATTGCTAAACCGATTGTTGTTGATGTGCACCTAGTCGTTTATAAGTTGTAGGTAGGTGCTTGCTAAGTGCATTTCCATGCCGTTCCATATTATGTTGCCATTATAACCATTCAGTAGAATAAGCCCGCCGTCGACTTCTTTCATCTCTTTAACGTGCTCAGCATTGCAAAAATTACTCAGTGCGATTTCTCCTTAAACTAACTTTGGAATGCAATCTGCTTTAATTACATTAACATTTTGTCTGGCTCAGATTTTTCGCAATGGTCCGGGCTTTTTGTTACAGTTCGTCTGAAAAATACGTTTACTGTTCGTTTTTTTGTAACATTATTTCTACTAGTGTTGAGTGAAACCATTTTAACTATTCGTTTATAATGCTTTTGTATGAAGGAGTAGTATAAGTTTCGATTCCGAGAGTTGATTGTTGATTCTGAGTTACACCAATTCTTGATGTCTATAAAAATATGTTTAGAAACTCCAAAGTAAAATATCATATCATATAAGGGTTTCTTATAACTTCGAAGGGCTTGGACTTTATAATCAGTACTTGAGCTAATTTAAAAAATATATCTATTGCGGTTAATACTAAGTGTCGTTCGGAAGAAAATATGTCAAGGTGAAATACGTGTCCGGGGTGTTTGGGAATTGGGGTCTCCTTAAGCTGCGGATTAGGGGTGTCTGTCATACTTAGATTCGTTGCTTCTGCAGGTCGAATTACTGTTTCGTCATTTCGTCTGTAAGTTAAAGTTTCTTGCCGTCTGTACTTGAATCTGGAGCCTTTTGCCAGCTTCAAAGCGGGGTCCGTTCATGTAATTCACTTTCTTCGGACGTGCCAGTGGTTTTTGGGCCGTAGGCCTAGGTGGTGTGTACTGCTGTGGCTGGCTTTGCCTATATGGAATCGTCCGTCGGGAGCTTGTGTTGGACTGGTACGTAAAATTATATCTCGGTTTTGGAGTTGGTGGCTGTCCATATTATTTATTTTGATATTGGCGAACCACTTGTGAAAGAGAGGGTGCTGTCTGGTTACCAGTAGTATGTTACGTGCGAAAGGCACAGTTCTATTGGTTTCTAAGGCTTATAGCCTGACCTTTGCTTGCAGCGTGTTTTGAGCGGACAGTTTGATTTTCTAAATTTAAGCGCAAATGTAGAGCTGAAAGCAGATGTACTGGTTCTTTTAATCCTAATAGTTGAGGTAAGTCACCTTGCAACCCTGGAACGAAGGTGTCGAAAGATTTGTATCTGTACATTTTAGTCATCAATTGTTTTGCTTCTCTACGTAGTCCTATACAACCGACTTTATTCAAAATGGTAGACAAGTGCCTATAAAATGCTTGGTGGAACTCTTCCACAGACTAGTTCAACGTTTGGACTAGCGTGGTCATCTGATACTCCAAGGTGGTTATATCGTTTGTCTGTATAGTAAAGTGTGAGACACTTGGAAGTGGCTAACCAATTGCCTTATCGGCATGTCCTACTATTTTGTTCCGTATGGTGTGCAAGATTCCATTATATTTCGGTGTACCTTGATACGGACTATACGCTTCCAAAACACGGTTTACTCCCTTTATCCCAGAGTTAAATTCTGATGGGTTACCTGAAAATTTTCAGATAGTTTTAACTATGTCTGGTTCACTATCTCAGTTACTTAGATTCCCTGCATGTTCTGCGGAAATGCCGTAGCGTGGTACGTAAATAAACTTACAACTGCTGTGCTCGGTCCATGTTTTCTACCATATTTGTATTTTGTTGCAATACGAACTGCCTTTGGTTTTGTCATTACCTTTGTATTTCTACTGCCCGCTGCTCTACTTCTTCTATGATTGAAATTGTAGCCCTTATTAAGTCATTTTAGCCATTAAGTAAACACGAGTGTCTAATCACTGATATTCAGAGCAACGGAAGAAAATTTCCAGGATTTTAGTTTTAAAAATTTAGTTTGTTTATAGTGAGGAAAATTTTACGGTGTTTTATATTTTGAGTTCAAATATAAATTCTTTAATATTTTCACATATTTTTTTTGTTTCTGTTTTAATTATAACCAGAGTCTGGTTCTGTCCTTTAACGGGGTCCCTTGTTTTTGATTTATAGTTTTTCGGTTGTTTATACAATTAGTTTTTTTTGCGATTTGTTATTTAAAAGTTAAAAATGGTTTTAATTTTTCTAATCAATAAAAAAAGTGTATAAATTTCTTAACAAATATTTAAATTTATATTACCCTGAAAGACAACATGCCATACACTCACGACCACTTCGGTTCCCATATGCCGAACTCTGCATATACATAGATATCTTAGATATCGAAACTAATCAATTGATAAAGACATCATTGGGATTTGGGTAAAAATTGTTCCAGCAGAAACTGAAAGCCAAGCTATTATATATCTTTGTAAAATATTTTGTAGAAATATAGTTATTTTATGCTATGCAATTCCACGTAGCCGCAAAGCTATTGATTCACTCTTGTTTAAAAGCACAGAGTCAACGCAAATTATGGTACTTACAGGTACAAAGATGCGCATTAAATCAGATCCAAAAATACGTAAAATAATAAAAGAAAGTATTCAATTAATAAACAATGATCGAACTGAACTCCAACTATAAACTTAAGATACATTTAATAATTGCTAAGATTTAGTTTAAGAAAACTAAGTTTGGTGCAGGACCCATTCAGCTGTCAAAAAATCGTCTGATAGTGTATGTTTAGTGCAAACCATGTTACTAATAAAAAAGAAACAGAAGAAGAAGCAGCAGAGTTGATACGGCGTAAATAACGTCGAAAGATATAGATATAACCCAGTCCTACAGTCTGATATACGTGTACACAAATTTAAAATAAACAATATTTTACACCTAATATTTAGAAGGAATAACAAATGCTAATTTCTGTCCTATTTTATTGCTTACAAAATGCACTATTTGTGCGTTACTTTTACTGTCTGCTTCTTCTTTTGTTGCACACCGATAGCTAATGTTCTTCTTTAATATTAAACATGACTTTCAAAAGACGAAAAATATCCTTTGGAATACCCTTAATTTAATCCTCATTAAGACTGAACAGAAAGTACATGTATTGAACTCTACAAACATCTTTTACCAGTTTTGTTGATAAATTTCTGTTGCTTAAGCCACAGAAAATGGGCTCCCTGTTAGATTTACCGAGATTTGTTGGTCGAACTGTGTTGTACTGACTTCTTTTAGAACTTCAGAACTATCAGATGGAGCAGCCGGCTCGAAGGACAAAACTGATATGATCCGTGAGTGTGTATTGTAGATTGCTGAGTGGCTTTTACTGTTTGTAACACGCTTGTGCAATATATTTTTACTTAGATTCACAAGGTATATTTACAGTCTTCTCCACTCCCAAGCTCTTTATTATGGTAACATACTTTGTTTATGTATAGTATATAATATTAGCCATATAACTACGGACATGCTAAAATAAAGTTTATTCTTTTTATTTAGCATAAAGCTAGTAATAACGGATCTTCGAGTATTATTTTTTTTTAATGTTGTGAGATTAGTTTGATTCTTTAGCTAACAAGCTTTTTTATTAGCTGTTGCCAAATAATCGAATATTTTCGGTTGTTTTAAAAGTTTTATTGACGCAACGATGCGTGATGCATCTGATGACACGATAGCGGGATTAAACAATATTAAGGGCATTAGCACCGAAAACGGTCAATGCTTAGAGCGACAAAGACAACATATGTACTAGTTGAGAGAGCGTGTCCAGCTTAGCCGTGATTATAACAACTTAACCTGTTAATCATAGATGCAACTAGAATAAGTACAGTAGGCAGCGCAAACAAATGATATAGTACAAGTGCGTTACTTTAAGCACCGCCGTCTATTGAATATGTTATTTTAAGTATATAAATTAAGCGGCTGCGTGGCCCTACAGTGATCTTATTGAAAATGGCTACCAGTAAAATTGTTTCGTGAAAAAGTTATTAGTTTTTATATTACCAGACTGATCACGTTGATTGCACAACGGCAAAGGCTTAAGCTTCGGTCACAGAAATTGTTGTATGCAACGGCGTTTGTCGATTTTTTTTATAAGTAAATGTTTCGGTTATTACCAAACCATTATTCCTACCTAAAGTGTGTATTCTTAATATTCATCTTAAAAATAATAAACTAGAGACTTATAAATTTATAAATATCCAAATGAAAATCATGGACCCCAGCAAGATATCCGCGATTAGGACGACTAGCCAAGTCGTATATATATACTATAAATTCGCAAATTTCATACTCAAAACAAGTTTATTATTTTTTTATTTATATGTTCTTATTACTTATGAATTTTCATGTAACGTTTTTTGAACTGTTGGATGTATTAACTACAATAATTGTAATTGAATCTTGTACATCTACATATTGTTTAATTGCTCCTATTTTCATTTGAGTCATGGCTTTTGGTTGTGAGGTGCCCAAATGCCTGCTATGATTTCAGGGATTGGTCAATACTAATATTTGATAGAGACTTTGTAACTATTGCACATTGGTTAATCACAGTTTCTAATCGTAAATAATAATGTTTTTCTACATCTTGACCGTTTGATGGTTTTAGGCAAATGTGTGACAACAATTTTTAAAGGGAATTTTGTAGTGGCACCAAATTTTCAGAAAAATTAATTTACACAGTAGTTATAAAAAAAAACTTACGTTTAATTAAGACTAGCTAACGTAGTCAAATGAAAGCAAGCTTAAATTTATTTTGTGTGTTTATATTAATTAATTTTGTTTTCGGTATTTCCTTAAAAGCTTAAGAGGCTGTCTACGAATGCGTATTATGCATTTTGTCCGGATATGCAGTCAGCAGCTCAAGTGTCTATAATTCAAGGCTCAACTTAGACCTAGACGATCGTGTTTAGAATAGCGTTGACAGTATCTCCTCTCCCACTACCCTCTACAAGACTTATCTTACTTGTTTTCTCCACTGTTTGTTGGCGTTATGCCAAAATTTTAGACATGGAAAGCATCTGCCATCCGCATGCTTGCACCTAGTGTTACAGTTATTTACTTGATTTATCGTTTCGGAGAAGTTGCCATCTTACCCACCAAACTGCAACTATTGAAATACAGCCGGTAAAAGTGTTTTTGTACTTTAATCTTTATTCATTCTAGATCTCTTTCGAGCTAAACACTTTTTTATTTGATTTAAATAATATGATGCTCTTTGTGCTGCAGATCTTAAAATTATTTTTGAAACACAATGGGTTTATATTTTTTAAGTCACTAGAGCACAAGTAGTTATACTTTTGTTGAGAAGAGGAATCTGAATAAAGTCAGCGGTCTCGGAAACTGAAAAAGCGAGAACCGTAAATTTGTCGACTTCACATTTTTCTATTCAATACGCAAGCGCAATCCGCATATCATTATTACCGATTTCTTCTTTTTGTTAATATAAAATAAAGTGGTTTGTGTTTATATGTTACAGACTATTCGAGCTAGAGTCCATTAATGCATAAGTAATCCAAATATATATTTTCTATGGTGGGGGACAAGCGTATCAAATTACAGCGGTCTTTCGAGGCTTGTGTTTATGTTGTTTTTTTTTTTGAGATTGTTTGCATGCATATGAACGAAAATTAAATGATTACTCGTAGCTGTAGGCTATTTGCTAGTCAGAAATACCTGATAAAAGCACGCCATTTTTCTAAATTTACTATTGTAATTTATTTTGGAATGTGTGCAATATGTGGTTGTCGATTGGTGATGTGCGTCAAAAATAAAGTTCTTTCCAAGGTATTGTTAGTCTCATGATAAGGAAAAATTATATTGTAATTTTCTGCGGTATGGGTTAGTTAAGTTTTGTCCATCTTGAGGTTATTGCTTGGGATAAGTTTCCAATATTATACTTTTTCCGGTCTTTTATAGTTTTATGATATTGTATTTTTACTTGATCAGGGTGATAAGCTGAGTTGATTAAGATGTGCGTTTGTCTATCTGCGTTAGCGCAGAACTGAATTTTATAAAATGAAGGGATTTCAAGTTCCTAACTATAGATTTCCTATAGCATATGGTGAACAACTTTATAGTTTGTCATTGGTGATTGATTATTCCAACTCAACATACTCTATAATGACTGTCTGGTTTCACGGATTCATAAGTTAGGTTATGCCTTAAACACCCATTGTGAGCAAATTTGAGAAGATTGTCCTATTGCAGGTAAGATTACCGAGAGTACATTTTCTAAAAGAATTATTTGCACAAAAGAGATTTCTGGTGAGCAAAAGCTACGACAACGCAACAGAAGTTTGTCAGTCTCTCATCCAAATATGTATGTATAGAGCAGTGGGTTTATTTAAAGATCCTATTTTAGTGAAACACACTTCAGAGATTATTGCCGATTCAGACACTTTGTTAGTAAAGGCCACGGTTGCATTGTGATGACGAGATAGTCAGTTAGTTCGGATGATTTGAGTGTTTCGATGCAGAAAAATGTAGGAATGTCAAAACATAATCGACAGAATTGGCAGAATTGGCATTTTCGGTGCTGGTGTTACGTTAGGGTCCATGCGATTTGCTCAAGATTTAGGTAATTTTTAAGATTAAAGTTTTGTTTTTTAAAAATAATCACAGATCAATATACTAGATCTAACAGGTCGTTGCGATTTCATTGTACTGCCTTTAAAGAATAATGAGATTCGTATAGTTACTGTAGAAAAATACGTTATCCCTACTTTTCGAATTAGTTTTATTATTCGGTATTTGTTCTGTGTCTAAATATAATTTAAAAATACGGTATAACCAAGTTTTTTAAAATCGTTTTAAAATTAAATGTGAAATTTATACGATATTAGTTTAACAATCCGTAAATTTAATAAAAAACTATTAACAACATTTTGCCAACTGCCTATTCGTTGTAAACTTTTCTGCTTTACGCCATTTTAGACTTATGTTTTTATTTAAGCTATGTGATTGAGGATATTTTCAAACCGCAAGGGGGAAGCTTTAATTCGATATCGGAATAGTAGAAATCATGCATTCAAAATCAATGTAAAATTTTTAAGTGGGCAGAACCCTAAATATTTGTTGTACGATTTTTTTAGACATTCTGGTGATCTGCATGAACTGATCGATTGTTACTCTTCTAGTAGGCTTTTTTGAAAAATAAGTATGTATTTTTGAGTCTTTCGTTCAAAAGCAGAAAAAAGCCCAATATGTTATCTTCATCTCGTAAACAAGTATGAAAATTAAATTCATTCCAAAATAAATTTAAATTTAATTTTAGCATATAATAAATATTAGTAAATATTCTAAACTACAGTCGAAAAGGATCTCTCCCGATTTATTTAACGTGGCGTGTTCCAAAATAGGATTACTACCACGGTGCTCGGATATGCAAGCATATAGCACATTGGGTTCTAGTTTAAAGCG
>SCDZ01001182.1:0-12610 GCA_004143845.1 Drosophila lacertosa | reverse complement strand
AGATACAGACAAATATAGAGATACAGCTAAGCCTGAATTAAACCAAAAGTTGTCTTAAAAAATAAATAAATTATTTTTATAATTGTTAAAATATATAATAAATAATATAATTAATTGAATTATTTTTTTAATCATTTTTTTTCTTTTTTGACAGCTTTTAATTTAGAAAAAAATATAATAATAAAAAATAAATAGTTTTTTTTTTAAGAAAGGAAAATATGGCTGTGTTTTTGTGGATTAACCCGAAATTGAATTTAATCACCAACTTAATTCTTTGGTTAAACACGTGATCACAAAAATAATTCGCAGACGCAATAAACACTTATAAAGATTATATTTTGGGCTGCCAATTAAAACAAAAATAAAAAAAAGCAGGCAACAGCATTTTCAGCCTTTGGCTTCGCTTTATGGCCAACATAATCCCATGTGCACCTGAATATTTGAATTGGGGGTGTTATTAAATTCAATGTCAAGCTCAAATTGTTCCACAAGAGTAACCAGAATTTACTGCCGAACATGGAAAATGCAGTGCAAGAGTTTTCTTTTTTTTTTCTCTGGCGCGTTTATTTTAATTTAGGCAGACAAAATTTGCGTAGAATTAAAGAAGGGTCTTACAGTGGGCCATAAAAGCATACGCACACATATGCTTTCTGTACGTATGTGTGTGTGTGAAATTGTGTTGCCAACGATATTTGGCTTAGCTTGTATTTTGGGGTCGTGCAATAAACTGATTACTCATACGCAGCGTGGAACAACGAAATTGATAAAGTCAGCACCACAAAACAACAACAAAAATAACAACAACAAAATGAGCTCGAGCTGCATGCTACTGTGTTGTATACCCTGTAAAGGGAACATTGCTCGTCAAGGTAGTATTAGTTTTTAACTTTATATATATATTATTTATAAATATAAATATAGATATCTTTTATTTCAGGCATCTATATATAACATACTTGTTTGTTTACAGGGTATTCCATAGTCGAGCTTGCTTAGCCAAACCATTTAAACTTGTTTTATTGTGAATAAATGTGCGAACCGCATTACAAAATGACAAACACGACAAGCAGCCAGGCAAAGTCCTTGCTTGGTCCTGCCCGCGTATGTTTTGCCATTCCGGCTAACATACACATAAACATATACATATACATATACATATACATATACATATACATATGTATTTGTGTATATATATATTGTGTGGAAAGGGAAACCCTGCGCAGCAAGGAGCAAAAGGATAAATAAGTATATTTAGCACATTTGCAATTTAAATGGAAGCCGCCAAATGTGCGCACCTCATAATTTGAACAAGGACGATCCCAACTATTGAATAATGAATGAAAACTCAGCTGGGCAATCGCCTGGAAAAGTGTGCATCGATTTCGACGATAAGCCAAAAACATAACCCGCCGATTAACCCCAAAACAAAAAAAACTGAGCTTTGACCAATTTGGGTTAATGGAAACAGACAAGAAAATAGAAAAAAAAAAAAAAACTATTCAGAGCCTGGTTAAGTCCACCTTTGGCTTTGTCTGTTGCCCATTGAGTTGTCGCTTCATTAACCCGAGCACATTGGACACATCATGTCATGTCCTGTGCGTCAGGATAACGCCATTGTTAGTCGCCTCACAAATCTTTACAAAAGCTTAACTGCGATTTAGAAGGACTTACAAACCTGCCTTGTGGATAGACCAAAGCAGGCTGGGTTTTAAATTTAAAGCAGAGTCTGCCCATTTTTTGCGGATAACATTTTATAAGCCTCTTAACATATTTAAATATATAGATAAAAAATTGACTACCTTTAAATATGTATATAAAAGCTAAGCAATGCGAGGTAGAACACTTTAGGTGGGAGTATCCGACTAGGGAATAAGCTGAACAAAGCTTCAACTAGTAAAAGTAAAGGAAAGTAAATAATTTCTTAAAAAAGAGCTTAAAAATCTTAACAACATCAAAAGCGTAATAAATATATTTATATATTTTATATACTTAATTTATAGACACGTAAATATTAATATATAAAATATATATCTAAAAAAATAATTTAAATATTATATTAAATATAGCAAATATATTTTTAAAAATTATGCAAAAATATTTTACTCAAATTCTAAAAACACTGCCAAACTTCAAAACAGAACATAATTAATTCTTGAGGAAAAAAATAAAACAAATGAAAATGTTTTACAAGTGAATATTTTCTCTACATTATTTTAAGCTTGTTTGTCAAAACTAATCATAATTTACATAAAAAGAAAACAGTTTTCATTTACCTAAGCAAAGAAAATAAACGCCAAGGAAAACTTTTTCAACGTTGTCGCTTCGAATGCAAATTTCAACTATAAATTGTTATTATTTTGTAAATAAAGTTTACTTAGCTGAACTAACAAACAGATTAGTGTCATAAGTCTGATGAGAGCTACTGAATAAAATGCAATAATAATAAAAGTAAATCATTTAACGCAAAGTGTTTTTAATATCCGGCTTTAAGCTATAAGCGAAGTTTTTTATGCAGCTTTTCCGACCGAAAGAAGAAAATGAAATGGAAAAATTTTATATATGCGAACAATTCGCTGCAGATATTTTTCACTTTGTCTCTTGTGGGTTTTCCTCACATTTTTTATTTGGCTGGCTGAAAAGTTGAGTTGAGTTGATTGAGGCGCAAAGCCCTCGAAAATCTACCTGGAATTGCGGATTAGCAAAGATTGCCACTTTATGGCTGAGCTCTCGCAATTGGCTTGCCAAAGTTGGCCCGGGGGCAGAAATTAGCCACGTTTTGTAGTGTGGCTTAAGTGACACAATTGCCTTTACACTTTGTGCGCCCAATTTTGAATAATAACAACCAGAACAACCAGAACAATAACTTTGAAGGTGGCTGCTGCGAACGCCTGAAAGTATGCAGTACAAGTAAAATCCGAACGGGTGGCAAGTGGCAAGTGGCAAGTGACGGAGCATGTGGCAACCACACGCGACACACAAAGCGTCGCAAATGCCACAAACGAGGCAAAGGCGGCGCCAAAGTAACTGAGCCCCAGGCCAAAATGCCAGCCTTTGTTGTGTTGACACATGTGTGTAACTATGTGTGTGTGTCTGCGTGTGTGTGTGTGTGTTTGCTAAATAACAAAGGATCCATGCGAATTTCAGTCGTTATACGGCGAGCTGCAACTTGGCAACATGTTTATTAAAAAAGGTCAAATATGACTTAACTGTTTCATCAGTTCCGTTAGCCAGTTCGATAAGGGCCAACTCAAACAACAACAACAACAACTTGTCCCTTGTGTCCGTGCTAACATATTTGCAAAGAATAAACAGAAAGGAAGCGCCTCTGAGGATAACGATTGGCCAGTTGAAACTTCCTTGCTGTCAACATAAATATTTATGCTTCGAATCAGGACTTTGAGAGAGACATGTGTACAAATATTATACACTGCTAAAAGAAAGTTAAGCTAACTAAAAGTTAAGGTATTTAGTATCTTAAGATTCTATTTTAAATCGATTATATTATAATATATTCTAACATACTACATCTGTATAGTACTACTATACTACTATATATAGTATATAAATCACTCCTTCCAGATATCAAACTTCAATAACTTTGCCAAAACTGAACCGATTTTTATGTTTAAACCCATTTTGATCAAAGTTTGTCCTTCTTTTCAAATCCACATTCAAATTTTCTTCATTTCTTTGTTTTTATTTTTTTTGACTCTTTTCTGAAAAAAAACCATGTACTCCCCACTTATGAATTTTCGAAAAAAATTTTTTTGAAAAATTTAAAATCTTCTGAATTTATTTTTAATCGATTGCGGGTGTCAAAATTAGTATAAAAATCCACTTTAAAAGTATTTCTGAGGGGCTCAATTTTTTTGTCAAATATCACGCAAAAATCGAGTAAAAATTTGACATGTAAGCCTCCCAAATCCCCCTATAAAGTACTCCTCCCGCACTTCAAACGTCAATAACTTTGCCAAAACTAATCCAATTTTAACTTTTGAACCCATTTTGATCATATTTTACCCTCATTTATAATTCCACATCCAAATATTCCTTATTTCTTTGTTTTTAATTTTTTCGAATTTTTCCGAAAAAATCCATGTACTCCCCCCTTGTGCAATTTGGGAAAATTTTTTTTTTTAAAATTTAGAATCTTCCGATTTTATTTTTAATCGATTGCGGGTGTCGAAATTAGTATAAAAATCCACTTTAAAAGTATTTCTGAGGGGCTCAATTTTTTTGTCAAAAATCACGCAAAAATCGGGTAAAAATTTGACATGTAAGCCTCCCAGATTCCTATATAAAGTACTCCTCCCAGAATTCAAAGAGCAAAAATTTTGCCAAAATTAAACCAATTTTTATGTTTAAACCCATTTTGATCAAAGTTCGTCCCCATTTTTGTTTCTAGCAGCAAGAAAGTTCAGCTGGGCCATAAAATTATTTACTATGAATGTAATTTAATGTTGATGTTGTTAAATGGTTTACAATATTAATCTTATCTTAACGCAACGCAAACAGATGCAATTGTTTTATTATATATTTTATTTTTTATTTAAGACCTTGCCAACTAACTTTTGGTGCATTGTTTTTTCTGCATGGCTGATTCAATTTTGTTGTTTTATTTTTTGGCCAAAGCGGGAAAAGTTTGAGGTGCAAAGAAGAAGAAAAACAACAAGGAGAAACTTGCAAGGCGTGAAAGTTTTTGGGGTCAGCGGATAGCGGAGGAAATATTTTAATTAATGAGAGACGTTGAATTGTGAAAGGTTTTCCCTCTGTTTGTTTTTTTTTAGTCGGCAGCTGCAAAGAAAACTAGCTTTAAAGTCACGTTGCAAATAGAAACTGAATTGCATTTGAAGGCTAATGGTTTTTCCTTGATGTCTCGAGTCGACTGCAATTGCGGCAATTTCCTTTCGATGTTGTTTGAAAGCTTTAAAGTTTCACGAAAGTGAACATGGCATGCCACTAGCCAGGACCAGGTCCTTGTGGGCGACAGAATGTGTGTGTGTGGCTACACAGGGAGAAAAACTAAAGACTTCAGTCAAAAGAAAGGAGTTTTAAAGAAGTATAAAGAAAAAGAAGCTTTAACTTACTTCTGATAACAAAATAAATAAATAATTTTTAGAAGGAAGATTTGTTATATGTGAAAGGTTTTAAAGGATATCATTATATATTTTATATTAAGTAAATTAAGCACACAAAAATAATATAAAAATACACACAAAAATAAGTAAAATAATTATTATGAAAAAAAAATTTTATTCTTATAAAAATAATACTAAAAAAGAATTTCACTTTAAAGTCACTTCTTTTAACAATTCCCAATATTTTCTCTAAGTGTACATCGACATTTTTTTATATGTGTGCTGGCATCCTGTATCCTTTATCGTGGCACTGACAGCATTATTCGCATATATTCCATATATCCTTAAGCCTTTATTTTGTATATTTGACTATTTATTGCTACTTAGCAGATATTACATCCTTGCCCTGGCTGCTGGATCCTTTGCCAATACGCGTGTACGCATCTGGTCTTTAATCCTTGCTCGTGTCCTTTGGCATTTAATCCGCTTAGTCAAAATCCTGCTCAATACAAACTACTTGTTACGTTTTCTTTCAAAACCAATTCCAATTCCTGTCGAATAAGCCAGCAAAAGGAAGCGGCATAAAGGACTTTTCCGTCTGCAATTGGAAACTTTTTCTGTTGGCTGCATTCCGGCTTTGTTATGGCCGTAAGTTTGTGTCTGTGGTCGAACGCTTTAAGCCATTAAATACTGGCCCGTCATCGTTGAAGATGAAGTGATTTAATATTTACGGCCCTGACAGATGGCGGCCTCCGGGGAGAACTGCGAGAATGTCATCAGACCGGATATGAAAAGCTTGGTCCTGGGGGCACTTTTATAATTCACAAGCGAACGGGGACATTCATCTGATTGTCGAAAATAATCGCTTAATTACGCTAATTGTGACAGGTAACAACGTCCTTTGTTGTGTGAATATTTGATTTGTGTCAAGTGTGTTGCCAGCAAGCTGATGTCCTTGCCCAGGACAAGCTCCGACTGTTGCCAGTTTCTTTAATTTGCTGTCTTGCCAATTAGTTTGCAGGCGGTGCAAATCAAATTTCTAATTAGTTGGCTCGCAATGCTCCAAAGGATTTGCAGTGCCTTGAGGCGTACTCTATATCCTTAGTATAAGCTGGAGCTGCACACACTTAATCATTGTGACACACACACACAGATACACACAAATACACATGCAAATGTTTCTGTCTGTGGTCGCCTTGGCCCCAAAACAGGCGTCGTTATAAAAGTTTTATCAATAAAAACAGCTCCAAGTGTGTGTGGTTGCAACATGTTGTTGCTGTTGTTGTTGTTGTTGTTATCCTTGTTGCAAGTCTGCTGTCAGGCAACGACACGCCCTTTCCGCCATTTCCCATTTCCATTCACAGTCAAAGTGGAAGGATTTCCCTGACGTTGTCAGGACATTTTGTTGATGGGCAACTTTTTGATTTGCCATTAAGCAAAGCAACGTTTAAATTGCATTCATTTGCCACTTTTTTTTATAGGTAACAAGTTAACAGACCCTTCCCCCCCCACCCGTCTCCCATCGGCAGGATAATGCATTTGACAAGGCTGTGTGTGTGAGTGTGTGTGTTTGGGTGTGTGTGAATAACACGCCAATATCACATTTTGAATTGTTTCCGAATCGACATTCGTGTCCTTGATCAAGTAGTTACCCAGTCTGAATACACTGTTCGTAGGGTATAAAGCGAGCATATGCGTTTTGTCTGTGCCTATTAAAACCGGAGACAGGAGAGGGAGATAAAACCTAAAACCCGCTCTTATTAAACTGTTGGTATAATCATAATTAATTTAAAATATTAATAATTATAATATTAATAATAATAAATTTGTTAATACAATAATAAAATAAATTTGTAAGAAAATAATAATATTATTATATTATATAAAATATTTATAAGAAAATAAATAATAAAAATAATAAAATAAATAAATAATACATATAAAAATATATATATATAAATATGATGTAATGTAAATAATGTAAATTATAATTATGTAATAATTTTTTTCGTTTTTCCCTTCAATGTGGAACAAGATTAAGCTAACCCAAAGGATTTATTATTCGTACAGAAAATATAATAATAATAATATTTCTTTACTTGCCTAAAATTTAAATTATTTATAGCCAAATTTACATATTTTAGCCAAACTTTCTGTGGTGTTAATTTATAGCTGACAATTTAATATTTACGTATTTAAATATTAAGATTTGTAAGTATAAAGAAAAAAATTAGCAGAGCACAAAAAAACCATAAGCAGAGAAAATCTCTTTAACTACATATATTAAACAATCTTATAGCTTAATTCAAAACCTATTAGAATTGAACTCTAGCCAAAAAATCACAAAAAGGCAACTACTTTCCCTTACCAACTGATTATGAGCAGAGTATTGAGTACTCTGTTGGAATCCTTCAGCTTTTTGTTTTTTGTATTCACAAAGGACAATCGTGGGTGTTGAATGTAAACATAGCAATTTGATTAAAACATGCAAATTGCAGAAAGGGAGAAGAGGAAAAGGAAAAGTTGAGCTGAATAGGCAAATATAATTTGAAGTTCTCAGCAAGTGCAGAATTGATATCGATTTGATTATCAGAGTGCAGAGCTGTGATTATATTTGCTGTTCGCGTGTTTGGCATACAAATGGCTTTTATCATTGACCCGAAAAAGGTTAAATGCATATTTCAAATTCAATCAACACAGCAAATTCATGTTGCTGTCAGAAGCCAGCAGCCAGGAGCCAAATTAATGTCCTTAATTGCATTAAAAAATCGATGCTTGTAATTTTTTTATATATATTTATTTTGTGGTTAGCCGCTGGAATTAAAAAAAATGGACAATGTCCATGAATAACTGATGTTGGTTTTTGTGCCACACATTAAACAAACAAACAATCGAGTTTAATAACGGTTGTCAGCGCGGCATGCGGGCAAACCAATTTATATGCCATCAAGCATACGCCGCGTATACGGCCTTAGATTAGCGCAGCCTTTGAGTCCACACAGGTGTGTATAGAAATATGTTATTATCCCTAAAACAAATACGAGTAAGTAAAACAAACGCGACACATAATCGATAAAAACAATAAACAATGGCAGCTGGCGAAAGGGAATGCAGCACAGGTGCAAGGACACTGTCTATGAACAACACTAATCCTTGCGACTGGCCGACTGGCCGTGGGTCAGTTACAGGTCATGATTGAAAAAGGCGCCCACGCAGCTGACACGCGTTTTGGATGACCAATGTTATAATGATTAAATGCAGGAATGACGCCGACGAGGACGAGAACGAGGACATCGATGTCAATTCTGAACATTGCCTGTGAATGTGAGCTGAAAAGGGTTTGACAGAGTTTTTCCATAAATATAGCAAATCTATTTCATGCTTCTTCAATATGAAGAGACGTAATTATAATTAAATAACTTTATTTAAATATGGAAATTAATTGGAGGTGGAAGAACTGAGAATCACTTTGTAAGCCTGAAATAAAACTAAGGACTGTTTCCAGGACTCTAAGTAATTATGTCCTCAATTACCTCATTGACCCCAAATAACAATAGCATATCGTGCTTGCCAAACATTAGTAAAAGCTTTCCTACTTAAGATATCTGCTCTAAACACAATTGAATATATACAAATAATATATATAAAGTATGTATAAATAATATTTATAATATATATATAAATAATATATATAAAATATATATAAAAAATATTTTTAAAAAAAATTTTTAAAAATATTCTAATCTATGCTACCTCAGTTTGTATTGAACCTTACTAAAGGGTATTGCCAAATCGATCATTCTCAATTAGAGCCTTACCTGTCTAGTGTTATTATTCAGTAGGACTCGTATCGACAGGACCTGAAGGCTTCGTTCGCTTCAACGCCCACGTGTCACACACCATTAATAATTTGCACACCGAGGACCTCCAAGGATCGTTGGGTCTTCGATTTGTGTGGTTTGATAGACGACAGCGCACTTGGCCAAATGTGCAGGATAACGTGCTTGTAATTAAGGTAAAAGTTGTGGACGCGCCCAGGACAACTGCTCACTCCATTTACGTATTTATTGATTAGTTGACTTTCGTTGTCTGAATACACACGATTCGAAGGACTTTCTTCCTTTGTCACCTCACCACAATTCAGCTTTGGTTTGGTGTCGGCGAAAATGCATTAAAAATAATGCGCATAAAGTTTTTGCTCTAAAAGGGCAAGCGAGCGTTAAGCGTAAATATTACGGATTATTTAATATCACTCATACGTCACGTCGGACGACGCGAACTGCGCTTATTCCGTCACTCCGGCCACGCCTTGCCGTGCATCTTATCTCACTTTGCTTTATTACAAAAAAAAAACACCCCCAACTGCGATGCCTTTTTTGCGAGTCCTGCCAGCTGCCAGGTGCTGAAATGAATTTAAGGACGAGTGTCAGCTGAAAATCCTGTTGGCTGCCTGACACGGCTAATGTCACATTTCGCAGTCCCTTTTCCAAGAGATCCGAGTAGTTGGTTACTTCCCGAGATTATTATTATGGCCCGAGTTTAGCATTATTTAAAGTAAACATCATCAATCAATAGCTGGCAAAGTGGAATTTCTGATGAGCTTTATTAGTGTACGCGTAATTTGAGATTTGTTTTTTTCTTCCTTCTGCTCCTGTTTTGGTGTCATAAAAGCCTTGTGCGACATTTGAGCTGTTTTAATATCGTGTGACCCACAAAAATTAAAAGCACGACAATAAACAATTTATGGCTGCCGACTTTCTGGCGCTTCGCCCACACAAATGAAACAGTTATTGAAGCCTCCATCTCAATAAATACACCCGGGGCGTATACTTGATTATGTTGCTGGTCGAGAATGTTCGAAGTTTAGTTGCCCAAAAGCAATAGAAAACATGTTTGTTTAACAACAAATTAAGCATGGCAATTAAAGCAACTCAGAGACTGTGTAATTTTATAATTAAAAGTCAATTTATATGACTACAATTTAGGACTTAGAGAAACTTAATTATAAACAGAACAAATATAATAGTTAAATAGAAGATGTTCAATTTTTAAATTATTTCAAATTGTTCGAGTCTGTTTTGAATGAGTAAATTACAAGTGATAATCAGAGGTTGTATTTTAATTGAGTTCTCTTTAAACTAATTTAAAATATAATATAAAAGTTAATGGATAATATATTCAAATGTTAGCTAAGATTGCATTTAGGGTTTGCTTTGAGAAATAAATAAAAAAGGGCTTTAAATTGGAATGAAAATAAAGTTCTCTTTTATGTATGCCCCATATAAGTAAACTTTATTGGGAAAAAATACCTCAAATTAACAGAAACAAGGAAAATTGTTAGAGTCGGGTGTTATCTACTAAACAATACTCTGCTAACTTTGTAATAACCTTTAAGCATAGATCTTAAGATTGTAATCTTAATTTTAATAACAGATCTTTATTACCTGCTATAATAAACAATTTTAGCTTTAAGTTTAATTACATTATCTTTATTATTTAATCCTAAATGACACTATATGTATATGCCCTATTTCCTTTTCTGCACAGAGTAGTTATGCAAAAGTGAAACGAATAAAAGCTCATTGTGGTAGCAGCAAATGTTGCCACAACGGTGAACGCATCGTCTGGTTGATATTCCGGCGGACAACGTGGCTGCCACATTGCCCCGTTAAATGCTGTTGCATGAAGCAATTCTTGAGCGTTGTAAGCAGGCAGCGAAAAACGTTTGCTTTTAAAGCGATTGCCAGTTAAGCAAAATGAATGGGATAATTTAATATAGCGCATAATGGATATTTAAACTTTTAGTTGCCAGATGAACTCGTTTTGATTGCCAGCCACAATTAATTCGCGTGAAATGGCATAAATTCCAGAAGGTTTCTTCGCAACTTTCTCTTGCCAACTTTCGTGTGCCAATTTTGTGTTTTTTTCTTCAGTTTTGTTTTTTTGTTTTTGTGGCGCCTCCCTCGACGCTTGTTTTCCTAATTTGCGGCCTGCTTCTGATTGTTGCTTTTCCGTCGGCTAATTGCGGGCAACCCCCAAACGAGAAACAACCGCGTCGAGTGTTTACCGGCGGGGGTCTCCAGCTGGTGTTTCGCCCTGTTCTGTGTTGATTTGACGCTTTACGGGTTTTTGTTTCAAGACGCCTCTCTAATCCCTGACCCTGTTAGCAGACAGGCCACAAAGCACTTCAGTGACTAACAAGTGAATAAAGTCGCGAAAACTCCTTTGAGAAGCTCAAAGCATTTAAAATCAAAATTATTTTAAGTTTCCTCGTGTTTTTTTAATTTTAAAATAAAAAACTATAATTATTTAATTGTATAAAATAAATAAAAAAAGGAATAAGGGTTTATAATTATAAGAAGAAATTTAATTCTTATATTTTATTCTTTTTAAAAAGGTTTATTTGAAAGATTAGAAAATTTTTTTCAATACATTTAAATTGACCACAGTTTGTTTATTTACCAAACTCTAATTTGGGCAATTAATCATATATTATTCTCTTTGTGGCTACTTTGAGGGAGATCCATTTATGCTTTTTCGCATTGTATTCATAATTTCCAATTAGTATTCACGCGATTCCATTTGAATTGGCCACAAATTGTGCATTTAAATCGCTTGCATTAACAACTCGCGTAATTACTTTGCAATCAAAATGCAATAAAGCATCGGTAATTGCATTTCGATTGCCATTCATGTTTAATGCAGACCCATTTCTCTCACAAATTAGTTTTATTAAATCGAATTCTCGAATGCGACCAAAAATTGTAAAAAATCATTAAAAAGAGATTTGGTTCGATTTATGTTTATAGCCTTTACACAGTACAAGGACTAATGCTAATGGTAATTAGTGTACAGCACAATCAATTTTGTTTGATCAAGAACCTCAACTGTCAAACGGGAATATCTGTACAACCTTATATTGTAATTACTTTGTGCATATGGAAATGTCAGTCGGTCGCAGGACAAACCACAAACCACATCGCTTAAACCACTTAATCAGTGCAACTGGCAACCAAACGAGCTTTCGACCCGTCAATTTACAAACAAATCACAAAAAACATTTCAGATTCTATTGAAAATTCCGCGCAGCCTTTTAGACTCTTGCATTGGTTTTCAGTGGTTTCTGTGGAAAACTCTGGCAAAGTCTTTTTACAGCTACTGGAGTGGGATATTTTGTGTGTAGCTCAAAGAGAACTTGCTGGGAATGGAAAAAAAGAGTACTAAATTTTACCTTTTCTTATTTATGCACGAATGTTTTTAAGCATTCTTAAATAAAGTATTTGTTCTTTTTGATTTTAAAACCAACGCCTGCTTAACACAGCTAAATAGCGGTTTAGCAGCGGTTCAACATAGGTTTAACATAGCTGAACACCAGCTTTACATAACTGAACAGTAGCTTACCATAGCTGAACGACGCATTTATATAGCTGAGCCGCGGTTGAGCAAAGCTTAACAGCGAATTAACATAACTGAACACCAGCTTAACATAACTGAACAGTAGCTTAACATAGCTGAACAGCGCCTTTATATAG
>SCDZ01001181.1:0-12614 GCA_004143845.1 Drosophila lacertosa | reverse complement strand
TAAATTCGCAGTGCAAGCGCGGGTGTGTCACTCTATAAATTCGCCGTGCGAGCATGCGAGGGTAGCTCTATGTTTACTAATGAGTGACGCTTGTTAACTTATATTCGTAGTTAACATCAAAAAGTCGATGTAGTAAATATGTTTTATGTTGATATGTGATTTTTATGCGTTCAAATAAACGAAACGGTCAATCTCAGAAATAGTAAGGGCTAGCGTATACTTTGCTAGGTCTGTGCCATACGGAGACCAATGTACTCAAAATTGTCGATTATTATGGATAACAATCGTCTTATGTATTTGATAGCCTTCAAGAATGATTAAATTGATACACATTTAAACCATTTACAATCAATAAAATTGAAATACTTCAACCTTGCGTTTTGGGTTGAACAAAACTTTATATACATACTAATACATCAAAAATTCTATATAGCTTTTGTATGTAAGATTTCAGCAATCTTCAAAATAATATTTCGTTTCAAGCTTGAAATCAAAGAATTAAAAAATACGTTTTGATAAAATAGTAAAAGTTTAAAATCACATTTTTATAATTTTTGCCAGTATGGTTATCGGTGACTTTATTCAGAATTGTAGTATAGACAAAACTACAGATTAACATTCAAATTAAGTTGATAACTACTGTTTAATTTCTAGTCTGCATAAACACGGACGTAATCTATAACCATTGCGCTGTTGTTTCCCCAACTAGGCGCCCAGGAATCACGCTTCTGCCAAAAGGAAAGCGCAGCACGCGGCTCAAGATTCTTGTATGGCTTAACGTCATTGGTTAGCATATTATCAGCGAAATTAAGAAACCCTCCAACTGTAACGCCAAAAATTATAAAACATTTCTCGTTGAAAAACGGCAAACCATCGTAGATTTCTCCGTAAATTATATCGTCCACCATAAGTGTTAATTTATCTCGCTGCCATATCATAGTATAATTGTGAAAATCATCACCGTAGTGTTTTGTATGAAGGCGATCCTTTACAAATTGGACGACACGTCCATGATCCCAAACGATCATTCCGCCGTATAAACGTTTGCCTGATATGTCTTCCTGTTGAGTGCTTCGCAAGTTAGTATTACCACGAGCATAGGCTATGCCTTAAATGTTTCCGATTATATTATTTAAAAAATCGTTTTAGCCAAGACAGCGTTACTTACGAAGCTGGTTAGCGTAATGTGTTTCCGAATGCGTTGAAACTGGTTGTAGCATTACATCTGTAGAATGTTAATTTGCATAAGCCTTGCGATTCATTTCGAACCTTAATAACTTACATGGAAATAGCCAATCGCCTTTTGGAAGTTTGGCACGTACCACTATCTTGCCATATTTAAAGCTAAAGGACTCGCGGGTATGCAACTGGGCCGAATATACTGGTGGGTTAATTTTATAAAAGCTGCCCTTGGTTATGCTGCACTCAAGTTGCGGATTCTCTATAGCCGTACAGCGATCGCCCAGTTGAAAAATGCCCTGCGTAACCTCACTGGCCACCATTGGTACAATGTGTAGGTGTCCTTCCTTCACAAACGAATAACGCGGTGCGTCATCAAATGCGACCAGTTCTTCTTCTACATGATACATGCGTTGACGTATATCATGCATCCAAACACTGCGATTAAGTTGCGCTTCACTGAAGTTGTCCTCAAACAGCAGCTCACCTTGACATGTACCTTGACTACTATTCACAATGCTGTGACCTGGCTTGCAATGCTTTAATGGTTGTTCTGATGCCAAAAATACCTGACACTCGCTCTGGTTGCTGGGATAGCTGATGTTACGAGAGATGCTTTGTTGCGTGTTCAGAATGCGAGTGTTGAGGATCACCCGTGTCTCGCTCTTTTCATAGAGGTGGTTGTTGTACTGTACTAGCACCGAGATTTGCAGCTTATCGTTGTTTAGTAAACTGATACTGTGCATGCTGATCCAGCTTCCATTAGTTGCTTCTGTTATGTAGTCCATTAGGCCTGGACATTTTTCATCCACTTGGAGCATATAGAAGACACGTTGCAAACCTGGCTCATCTATAATCATCATTAACACAAAGTTAACCTCATAATTAGTCACGCCTACATACCAGGTATAGAAACTTGAAAGCCGCGTTCGTTAAACATTTCCAAGTTAATACTGGGTATTTTAAATGCCAAGTTTTGTTGGCACATCAATAAAAGCCAAGACAAAAAGCATGGCAACATTTTCCTGGTCATGACGCAGTTATTTATATTATAATGTCAGTATCACACAACTTTCATGCACATATTGTTCTGGGAAACTTGACGTTGCAACTGAAACTATTACAACCTGTCAAGTTGCTTTAATTATAAGTTTAAAAGCTTAACTGCTGATAAAGCTTTTAATGCATTAACAAAGTTTATAATAGTTATGTCATCAAACGTGTAACGTAGTGATAGCAACATCTTCAACAGCCTAAAGTTATATATTTTTGATTCATATAAATAAGTCGAAACAGCAATTTCTACAAACTACAAAATCAAAGATGTTTAAAATGAGTTGTGCAATAATATATGTACATATAAAATGAGCAAAGTCAAGAGTCTTGAAACTTTAAACATGTACATACGTTTACCTATGTACGTATGTATCTGCGTCAGAGATGTGTTCATATTTTGGTACGCTCAGTATGAGCTTGGTAACAATCTGTACATCGGCATCAGTTTTAAAGCTAAATTCGACATTTTTGGTCTATATATATTTAAGTAACAAACTATTCACTTTCGCCCCACAGATTACAAAAATCCATATTTTTTGAGTGAATGGGCAATGTTATTAGAATTTGATTGCAGTTTAAAAATTTAAATAAGTCAAATTTTGAGGAAAGCAAGTTGCTAAGATGCAACTTTTCCTCACAATATCCAAAACACACTAATAATTTCATTGTCTCGAAATCATGTCATATATGTACAGTATATGTATTAAGATATGTTTTTTATGGCATGACGGAATCCACCACCAAATTTGGTTAAGTATGTACAGTAGGCCCAACATTTATTCGTACGCCCTTTATTTTTTTAAAAAACCTTGGCGCACACATATGTATGTATGTACTTACTCCCTTGAGAGTTTTTTTGAAGCAGCATGTGAAAACTGTTCACTTTGAGCAATATCCACAAAAAAATCCGTTAGTTTCATGTGTGCAAAAGAAGCACACATAAACGGAAAAGGAGTGAGGAAAACACGCACAGAAATTATTCGTACACTGCGTGCGTTTGAGTTCTAGCAATTAATTTAACGGTAATCGGCAATTTTCTTTTTATGATTTCGTTAATGCACTCCTCAAACAATGCGTTTCTATTGTTTTTGGTGTCATTTGCATATCAGAGTTTGTAAAGCGAAGTGGAAATGGAAATCAAGATTTGTCACTAGATTGGCTGAAAACAATATTAAAATTATATTTGGAGAACTGGTCTTATCGTAAAGTTGGGCGTATAATTGGTAGACTTCACTTCAAAGTCCAGAGCATTATAAAAAATTATGTAGATAGTGGAAATGTTGGCACCAATCACAAGCGAACTGGAAAGTCAAA
This sequence comes from Drosophila lacertosa, assembly GCA_004143845.1. Classification (NCBI taxonomy): domain Eukaryota; kingdom Metazoa; phylum Arthropoda; class Insecta; order Diptera; family Drosophilidae; genus Drosophila; species Drosophila lacertosa. The sequence goes on along the minus strand of SCDZ01001181.1, from coordinate 9,065 downwards.
AATATTAACGCCGCGGGATGAGCGCAATGTTGTTGCATCTGTTGTGCAAAATCCAAAAATTATGACTGTTGTCGAAACGTTTCCCAAAACGTGGTACTGACTTTAAACAAAAAAAATTGCCATTAAACAATCCGCATTTGCCTTCACAGTGCTGGATATCACGGCAGTGACGAATCCAAATTTAACATTTTTGGTAGAACAGTGAATGAGGCAATGAAGCAAAAAAATTTATTTATTTATTTCTGACAAAATGGACAAGTATACCTACTTAGAAATTGAAAACTCCACCTAATTAACCAGACCTTAACTCTATAGAGCACTCAAAGTTGAATGTATGGTGTGTACGAATAATGGTTGTGCCAACTGTACATATATCGTAAAGTGTATAGAAATCTTCTGCAGTTGCCCAAAATTAAAACAATTTAATTTAAATGGTATAGCGTTAAACTTTATGTGGTGTTGTATTTTTTATGAATGGTCCTTCTAAGCTCTAAGTTAATGAGGAGCATTGATTAAGCATACAATTTCTTCATAAATTAATTTTTGCAACAACTCTCGACCAAATACTATTTAACATTAACAATTCATTTTTGACTTCTGAGTACACTTTAAGTTTAAGAAATTATTTTCAATACCTTTTCTGGTACCATTTGTTTTGATACTTCTGGCATTGGTCATGGAATATTAACGGTACGTCTAAGAATGCTTTTTTACCTTGCTAAATCAAGTGTGCACCTAAGTACGACTAATATAAACCAAAAGTTTTTTTTTTCATTTCGCAATTTTATCGAGCTCTTTACAAAATGTTGTTCAGAGTACAGAAGTGTAAATACCCTTTTAGGCAAATACCTGTAAGATATTTGTTATAGTTTTAATAATAAATAGTGCTCTTTCACAAATTCAAATGGTTTTTAAATTCTTATACATACATATATAATAATAATAAAAATAAAAATATAAAATATATGTGTGGTTATGGGATCGGAGATGATTTTTTTTATGTGCAACATACATCGCATCAATCTAATAAGATCTTTGGCAAGGGTATAAAATAACGTAGAACCGGTCTACGTGCTACTGATTCAGTCAACATTTGAGCGTCATAAAGAACAGAGTAAAAATGTGCGCACCTGAAAGACAACTGACGAAGAAGATGTTACTGTTGTTGCTCTTTTGTAGAGCGATTGTCGGCATTTGTTCTTATAAAGTGCCCGCTGCCAAGTTGGAACTATTGACAAACGGGTTTCGTGTGTCCATACAAGGTTAATACTTAATAGAACTAACAATGCAATAATTTGATTTGCTGGTTTGTTTGTCCAGATGAAAGTGACGTTAAAAGTGTGGCGTTTAATGTAAATCGTAATCACAATTTTACGGCATTTGAGGAGGGCGAGTTTAAAGCGGAAGTACGTGATTCACAGAACGGACGCTGGCAACATGATTTTGAACGTGCAGCGTTAAGGGCAAATGACACGATATATATTTGGACGAACGTGCAGCATGGAAATTCCATTTATCGCGACCGTGGTCAGCCGATGCAGGTTTGTGAGCTATCAGGGGATTATTTACCGGCAGACTGTGCTAAAAGGCCTAATCCGACCACTAAATCACCAACAGCAAAAAGTAATATAGAGCTTAACGTATTATCGTCAATGTCTTGCGCTGAAATAAGCGAAACGGTCGTGTCAGCTCCATCAAAAAACACCCTTTGCAGAGGTCAATTAATATTCGAGGAAGATTTCGACACGTTCAACGAGAGTCGTTGGATGTATGATGTGCGGGCTCCACTTGATAGCACAGATGCTGAATTTGTGCTATACGATGGCAAGCCACGCGTAAGTAATGGTCAACTTATTATCGAGCCAAAATTGTGGGCAAGCTATCGACCAGACTTGCATATAACCAATGCTCATCTAGATTTGTCCGACCGCTGCACAGGCACACACAATAGGCAAAGAGAGTGTGTGTTGCTTACCAGTGGTTCACTTATAATGCCTCCAGTGGTTGTGCCGCGCGTGAACACTAAGGAATCGTTTAGTTTCAAATATGGGCGCGTTGACATACGAGCTAAGTTACCCAAGGGTGATTGGCTGGTGCCATTATTGTTGTTGGAGCCCCTCATGGAGGCATATGGGCAAACTGGCTATGAATCTGGTGCGCTATAAGTAGTTATTATTTATTAAAAAATATATTTATTATTAGCTTTGTAATAGGTCAACTTCGAGTGGCTATGGCTCGTGGCAATAATCAGCTGCGACTGCCGCATGGTAAGCCAATAGACGGACGTACCCTGTTTGCTGGAGCTGTGCTGTCTACTGAGGCTTCTCAACGCGATGATTTTATGGTGCAACAACAACGTAGTACCCACTTTGCCGACGAATTTCATGTGTATAGTATGATATGGAGCAGTCAAAGTTTGCGGTTTTTAATTGACGATCAAGTTTATGGTGAACTGTTAACTGGCTTTTCGGAATCAGACCTAAATTCTAGCTGGCGTAGGGGTGGCGCCATGGCGCCTTTTGATCGAATGGTATGTAACAAATTTACATCTACTTTACGCGCTGTGTATGTATGTATAGGTAGCTCTGATTAGCGCAGATATTTGGTTTTCACAGCTTTTTTTTTAATGTATAAACATAGCTCACAATTGCCAAAATTGGCTAGGTTGTTATTTACAAAATTTTTTTACCTGATAAATGTATTTTCCATACTTTTTATCTAAAAAATAATTTTTATGCCTTTAATTTGTTTAGCAGTTTTATGGGATAATGGTCCTTTTAGCAAAAATGATTTAGAGTTGATTGGCTAGATTATATATAGTTGTGCTGCATATTTCGTGCATAAAAGTGAGGCATCTTAATCTTTCAAAAGCTAAATTAAAAAGTCATTTTAAAGACACATAGTTGATCCGAGATCAACATGACTTAACCTCAGTTGAGGTTATCAAAACAAGAAATAAGATTGAACTGCGGTTTTAAAAACCCAATATACAATCTTAACGAAGCTTTTATATACTAACGCGCTTACTCATATCGATTGGTGAACATGACAATATCGCCTTACATTCCCATTATAAATATATGTATATATGTATGGATACTCTTTACTTTTATTTTCTTTAGTCCAATTACAAAACTGAATAATGCAGACTGAATGAATGCCATATTCTGCTTGTAATATTCGCAAAATTATTTATTTTGCATTTAACTTCATTTTAAAGGAATAAGCTTTAATATGTTGTTTAAACACTTGTTGCACAAACAGCATTTCAATACAATGATTATATTAATTTTTTTATTTTGAAATTTAGTTTTATATTACGCTCAGCCTTTCAGTCGGTGGATTTGGAGACTTTGTTGATAAGGTACGCAGTTCTAATTTCGAAAAACCCTGGATTAATAAACACCCAAGGGCAAAGCTTCAGTTTTGGCAGAGCCAGGATCAATGGTTACCTACTTGGAAACAGCCAAAACTATTTGTCGATTATATAAGAGTTTATGCACTTTAATTAAATTATACTAAATTTACTTAATATATAAAATACCTACATATGTAATTTCGATAAATTCAATATAGACATGTTTGTTACTTTAAATTGAAAGACTGTTACTTAACATTTTTATAAAAGAGACTTCAAATTTTGACTGACAAATTGCAAATTGGCATTTAAATAATATAAAATAGATTTAAAACATGTACATGTATGTACATATACATGTATGTCGGAGCACACTAAGAGTGTGCTGGTATGCGCGTATGCGTGTTTGGGTGTACAGTCTCGGGAATTTCACCAGAAGACTGATTTCATCATTATGGAAATATTGCATCAGCCGTTAATTATGTTGTGATTGGTTGTCTGCATGTTGTCGCTTAAAGAAGTTCCGTTTTAGCGGGGCGACAGCGTGTCGCTGTCGTCGAGTGTGGTTCGGTAGTAAGTACAGAAGGAGGAAGTAACGACGCAGTTCAGTTGTGTTTAGATCTTCAGTGCAACCGAAACTCGCTGCGCTACGAGGATGTCAAATAAGAATTGTGTTCCAACATCAGAAATGGGAACTGGCCCGCAACCTAATGAATCGGATGGGCCATGGCGAGTTTTAATGGACATGCAAAATAAAATTTGATCGAGCTTATCAAAGCTCAAAGTACAATCAACGACACCAGAAACAACAAATAAAAAAACAATTGTGCTACCGAAATTCAACGCAGACCTTGATGGCGCCGACGCATCGGCGTGGTGCTCTACAGTAAATATAATTTTGGCAGAAAATATCGCAAGAGGCAGCGCGTTGGTGACCTTGACCTTGGCCTTGAGTGCATCGTTGGAAGGTAGTGCGTCACAGTGGCTTTCACAAATATGTTATCCTGACATAACTTGGGCCGAGTTTAAGGAACTTTTCCTGCAGCGTTTTGGCAGCGTTAAAACACCAGCGGCAATGTTTCTGACAATTTTAGCTAGTTGTCCGACCGATGGCGAATGCCTCTCCAATTATGCTAGTCGTATGATGACGTCACTTATCACGAAATGGCGGAATATGGATGTGGAGGAAATTGCAGTTTCTGTGACGCTTGCGAAGATGGCTCATGTTGATAACAGATTGCAGCGCCTAACCTTTACTTCAAATATGCGCACCAGAAGTGAATTGCAAACTGAGCTTAAAGCATTCACGTTCAACAAAAGAAAGAAAAATCTTGACATAAAGCGTCAGAAACTTTCACCAAGAAAATGTCATTTCTGTGGAAAACTAGGCCAAGATGATAGAATGTCGAGCTAAACAGCATCAAAATCATCTCTCGTCTCATGCTATAAACAGTAACGGCAGGAGTGCATTTGGTCACCATCAAAAAATGAATGTAACCTGCTTTAAGTGTGGTGAGCTTGGTCATATTTCGACACATTGCAGTAAGTCCAAAATAGACAAGGTCAAGGATATGCACCAGATGAAAAGAGTGGAGCTTTGCGAAGTTGTTAAGCCCAAAGGAGAGATTGTTCATCAAGGTGAGACGTTTATAACAACGTTCGACTCTGGAGCGGAATGTTCATTAAGAAAACAAAAGATAAGTATCAAATTAGTTGGTAAAAGAAAAAACAAAGTAGTGATGTTGAAGGGTTTTGGTAGTGGCGGCCTATATTGCACATTGCAAATAATTAGCAACGTAAAAATTAACCAACATTGCATTGAAGTATTGTTTCATGTCTGGATTCAATGTTATAATATCACCAGGAAAATTCGAAATTATTAGATCAAAAACTGTAAACTATTGTTCAAATGATGAGAAATTTTGTGAAGTAAATACTGATCTTGTTGGAAAAGATAGAATTAAATTACAAGATTTATTAGAAAAATATTTAACATCCTTTATTAATGGAATTCCTTCGACTAGAGTTAGTTCGGGTGAAATGAAAATTAAATTAGTACAGCCAATAAAAGCTTAGCCCAAATGAAAGATAATTAATACGAGACAAGTTTAATGAATTATTGCAATGTAAGACCATAAAGCCAAGGTTCTCACAATATGCAAGTCCCATAATGACGGCACTCATCGTTTGTGTGTTGATTACCGTGAATTAAATGCTAATACAGCCGCAGATAGATATCTCTTGCCCCTTATATCAGATCAGTCTTTATCGGGCGAGATATTTTACATGTTTAGATATGGCAAGTGGGTATTAATTATCAAATTCCCATTCAAAAAGAATCGGAAGAGTATACAGCATTTGTCACTCCAGACGGACAATTTGAATTTTTGGCAATGCCTTTTGGGCTCAAAAATGCACCTTCAGTCTTTCCACGCACAGTCATGCAAGCACTTGGGATGGGAGAAGACGTTAGATAAGGCATACGACTATTACTGGTTCGATAGCATGTCCAAGTATATTCGGAAGTTTGTTGAGAACAGCCGTGGAAACTAGCAGTCGGTCTTGGCAAAATGCATTAGAAGAAATTTAATTAGCTTTGAACTGTACGGTTAGTCGAGTGACAAATGCATTCCCTTTAAATTGCTTATCGGCAAAGTTGCCCGCCAGTTGGGGTTGCTTTCACCCTGCGATATGGTACTAGAGGTCGATTTGGCAAAAGTAAAAGCACGAGCAGGTCAGCTGCATCAGCATATAACAAGGTGTTATTTGATAAAAACAAAGCTAAAGTTGTTGGATGCAAGGTTGGAGATTTCGTGTTATTAAATAAAACGAAGAGAGAAATCAAACAAAGTTAAGTACAATGTTTAGGGGGCCGTTTCAAATAACTGAATTTTTAGAGGGAGATAGATATATGCTCAGGTCTTTGACAAATAATTGAAAATATAAATATGCTCATGATGACATAAGAAAAATGCCAAAGGGAAAGTTGTGATAAGGATTTAAATAATGTAATTGAAAAAGACACTGTTGAAAGAGACAGTAATGAAATAGTTGAAAAAGACACTGTTGAAAGAGACAGTAATGAAATAGTTGAAAAAGACACTGTTGAAAGAGACTGTACAGATGCCTTATAATGAAATTTGTAATAATATTGTAAGCACAAGTGCAAAACAATTGTTTTCATCATGGTGTGTAGCGCATTAGATATATTAATGCAAAACCTGTGTGGTTATTGATAATGGAAAAATGAACTATGTTAAGGAAAAACAATTTGTATTAGTTAAGAAAGAAACATAAACATGAAGATGTATTTTGTTAATGGAAATTATGAGTTTAAATGAAAAAATAGAAGTTATATTTAAATAAACTTTTATAAGTTGATTAAATGATGACTAAACATTTTTGGTAAAATTGCACGAGGTCAGGATGGCCGTGTCGGAGCACACTAAGAGTGTGCTGCTATGCGCGTATGCGTGTTTGGGTGTACAGTCTCGGGAATTTCACCAGAAGACTAATTTCATCATTATGGAAATATTGCATCAGCCGTTAATTATGTTGTGATTGGTTGTCTGTCCGCGTTGGTTCACAACTGAATTGAGGTTTTCTACTTATATCCTCTAATTTAGGTATGCTATTGATCCAAGTGTTTTTGAGCTTTCTTTATTTATGTTTATATTTAAGTGCTGACCATGTTGGGTGTTATATAAAGTGCTTTAGTTTACTTAAAATAGTAAGTGTTGGATGATATGCGGAATGATTATAGAAACTTTAATTGGTTTGTCATTAGGGAGGCAGCATTGTCATCAATGCAGATGATAACATTTTAGAATTATGTGGTGAAGACGGTGTCAATGGTATTAAGGGAATAACGCCTTCACCACTATAGTTTGAATTTTCCTAAATTCTTTTTATGAAAAGAATTCAATTAGCATTGTGATTATAAATATTGTTATTGCCATTCCATATCCGACTTTCTTATGCAATTTTAGTTTTTTTATTTCCTGTAAATTTTCAAAATTTTGTAATGTTATGTGTTTAAAATGTAACATATTTTTATATGATTGATTAAACATTTCTGTAGGATAAAAATCAGTTTTAAATTATATTTGTTTGTTTGGAAAAGTTTCACATATAATTTTGATTCCACAATTCACAAATTATGTTACATAGTTGCCATTTAACATTACAATTTCTTTCACCAAAATTTTGCTTATATAGTTTTTTGTTTTTACTGCTAATGATTATTATGGTTTTGTCATCAATATGTTTTATACTTGCCTTATTGTTAAATGTAAACTTACCGTTATTGCTAAGTGTGCAATTTTACTTAATTTAATTTCTTTTAAGATTACACTTTTTTCCGTATGTTTTTTTTTGCTAATTTGGGTAATAAGTGTATTTTCTTATATTATTTAAATATACTTCGTATTTTGTATTAGTGTGATTAGTTTAATATCTGTTTTTACAATTTTTTTTTTGATATTTATTTATCTAATTTTATTTTTATTTTTTATTTATTTATTTGCAACGGTTGACTTTACGAGTGTCAACTCGAGTTATTAAAAGATAAATTACAAAAGAATTCCTTGCTAAAAGCCTAAAGAAAATATAAATAATTCTAATAACACGGTGGGGGTATTTTATTTGCCAGTCCGGTCAGCTATGCCCCTGTTCACAGCAAGTTTTGTCAGTGATGTAATAGAATCTACAGTCAAAATGGATAGGAGAAGTTGAAATGTAATGTACATTTATGTTAATATGAGTCTCAAACTAAATCTTATAATAACAAAATTAAGATATGAAAGTGAAAATTATAATAGGGGTTAGGTAAAAAGAGCAAGATATATAAATAGATGTCAGTCCGGCAAGCTATGACCCTTCTCATAGCTGAGAGTGATCAGTGATTTGCCGAGGATATGCTGAAAGCAAAGGTTTTATTAGGGGAAGAGAGATTTCAAAAGGGGGAATACGTGATATAGGGTATTATACTGGTCGAAAGGGGTCAAAGAAATTTAGACGACCTAAAAAAAATGGTGAATCTATGTCGCCAACAATTAATTTATGTAGAAAAACAACACCAAGTATTGTTCTACGGTTTGTAAGCGACGGGAGATTCAGGAGTAAAAGCCAACTGGAGTGCGATGGTAAACTAAGATTGGTATCCCAGTTTAAACCTCGTAAGGCAAAACGCAAAAATTGCTTTTGAACGTACTCTATCCGATCCTGATGAATTTTATACTGCGGACTCCAAATGCATGAGCAGTATTCCAGGATTGGACGTATCAAAGATATGTATAGAAGTTTAGTAATAAAAGGGTTATTGAACTCTTTTGACCACCGTTTATTAAAACCTAGGACTCCCTTAGCTTCGTTTACGATTGTAGGTTTGTGACTATAGAAACTTAGCTCAGAGTCCAGAAGAACACCAAGGTCTTTAACAGCCTTAATGCGTTGATAAGGGAAATTGTCTATGGTATAGCTAACTACATGGGGTATAGTACGGCTAAACGTCATAAACATACACCTAGTACAATTTAAATACAACTGATTGGCTGAACACCATAGTTGTATAGAATTTAAATCATCCTGTAGGCTAGAATAATGATATTAATCAGAGTAAGATAAAATGAGTTTTACATCATCAGCATACATAAGTATACGAGAATGAGTTATTACTGAGGGGAGGTCATTAATAAATAATGTAAAA
>SCDZ01001180.1:0-16068 GCA_004143845.1 Drosophila lacertosa | reverse complement strand
AAATAAAATAAAATAAAATAAAATAAAATAAAATAAAATAAAATAAAATAAAATAAAATAAAATAAAATAAAATAAAATGAAATAAAATAAAATAAATTAAATAAAATAAAATAAAACAAAATAAAATAAAATAAATTAAATAAAAATAAAATACAATAAAATAAATATAAAAATAAATTAAACAACTACAAAAACAAAGAAGCTTACTTCGGAATACCGCTAATTGGAGAATTGAGCCGGGCTAAAAGCGGCCAAAAGAAAACTTCAACCAATGCATATGTATAAAGTATATACATATATATATTTTTTTTCTTTCCTACTTCTTAAAGATCTATTTGAAATCTGGTCTGCTTTCGACAGCTGCGTAATCAAAGTCTTAAATGCGACTTTTTGGGGAAAGTGAAATTGGGTGACCAAACTTTGTCTGTCAACTGTTTTTTGTTGCTTTTTCTTTTGCTGGAGCAGACGAAAACAAAAAACAAGTTTAGACTGTTTTAGCTGCATTCGCAACGACGTCTTAGTTAGCTTCGCCTTGGCTTAGCCCGGGGGCCATAAATGCCGTGGAACGATAACTATCGATTTCCGACCGCATTTTTCGAGAACAATTAGATTCAACTAATGAGATTATAAAAGCGCCCGCAGCTTGCAGAATGCGTTTTCTTTTTTTTATTGTTTTTATTTATGTAAACAAGATTGTTTGTTGGCCAAAAATAAAAAAAAACTTCTTAACTGAATGTCATCGTCGTGGCATGACTTTTAAAAATGTTTTGTTTATCTTGTGGAATATTACCTCACTTCAAATTCTTTGAGGTTTATTACCACCTTTCACATTACCGCTCATAATTTCTTTATTTGTGTTTGTTTTGGTTATTCTTAGGCCACAACGTTTTTAAAGGGTATTCGCTCGTTAAGCACTTCAGCCAATATAAAATGTGAGGAAATATTAAAGTTCACAACCTTTTTATTATCTTCACTTCCCCAACTATCAGGCATAAATGTTGGCCATTAACTCCAGCCAACAGTCGCTACACAACTCCACCGTTTTGGCCAGCGAACCAGAACAGGTCACTCACTCCCCCAAAAGAGGTAATTGACTTTCCTCGTAGCCAATAGTCCATGAGGTCAGCGACGTGCGTTGCTGTTATGGAATATATATATACATATATATATATATAGTATATATATAGTACGATAGTAGCTGCTCAACGGACAATGGCCAGAACTTGACTCTTGACTGAATATTATATTAATTATATATGGGGCTAGAACATCCGCAAACAAATTGTTGTCTGTGGGAAGCGTTCCTTGGAGCAGCTAAAAAGAAATGAGACAATTTCAGACATTGCTCTTTAAATCACTTACTTTCTAGTACGAGCTGATTAAAAAAGGTTAACGGTTTATTTTGTTTTGAATTGTATTTGAATAGCTCAACATTTATTTCAGCTTAAGATGCCTTTTTCTTTTAGCAAGTAAAAAATAAATGAATAAAAATAAAATAAAATAAAAGTAAACAAAATAAAAGAAATTAAAATAAAATAAAATAAAATAAATTAAAATAAAAAAAAATATAATAAAATAAATACAAAAATAAATTAAACAACTACAAAAAATGCTTACTTCGGAATATGCCTTTAAATTAATATCATTTTTTTTCTAAATTAATTTTTATTAGATTTTTGTATTATGCAGCACAATAAATAAATTACTTAGTTAAATGAATATAATAGGTTCTTAAGAATTCTACTGTTGTTAACTTATAAATCAGATATCATTTAAAACATGCAAATATATAAGTTAAATAAAACGAAATGAAATAAAATAAAACAAACTAAAACAAATAGAAAAAGAAATTTGTCAACTACAAAAGGAAAAAAGCTTACTTCGGAAAATGTATTTTAATTATTTTTATTTTAATAAATTTGTATTTGCTTTTTGTCCCATGCAGAACAATATACAAATTTTAAATTTAAATAAATAGAATAGGTTTCTAAGTTATATTGTTGTTAACTTATTAATAAGGTAGCTTTTAAAGGCTGACTTATTGTTTTAGCTAAAAATTGAAGTATGCAAATAAATAAATAAAACTAAATAAAATAAAATATAATAAAATAAATAGAAAAATAAATTTAACAACTACAAATAGAAAAAAGCTTACTTCGGAATATGTCATTAAAAAAATATTATTATTTTTTCTGATTTAATTTTTAGTTGCTTTTTGTTCTGTGAAGCAAAATAAACAAATTTCGAATTTAAATAAATAGAATAGGTTCTTAAGAATTCTATTGTTGTTAACTTATAAATCAGATATCATTTAAAGGATGAATTTTTCTGTTAGCTTTAAATTAAAGCATGCAAATATATAAATAAAATAAAATAAAATAAATAAATTTAAAAACGGGAAATGTAAACATTTTACATCGGAATGTCTTTAAATTAATATTACTTTTCATTTAAATTAACTTTTATTCATAATCAATTTAATAATTAAATAAACAGGCAATGTTTTAAAGCATTTTATTATTTAATTAATTTTTAAGGATTGTAAAGGACTTTATTATGAATTTTATTAGCTTCTCAAAAATTCTTAAATTTATTTATATCTCTCAAAAGTGCGTCACTTTATTATTATTTTAACTGTAAAAAACTTATTTTTATAAAAATATTTTTCCCTTTATTTTTCTACTCCCTTTCAGCCCAACCTATAAATAGTCAACATGGCTCTTGGACTATTTAGTAAAACCCTCTTGAGGCACATAGTTGTTGGAGTTTTGCTGCTATGCGTGACTCGAGCAGAAGAATTGGGATCGGAGTTGGAGTCGGCGACTGTGGGAGGGATTAGCACAGATGCGGCTGATCTCGGCGAGCAGACAACTGTAACCGAGATGGGGGCGATAACGGAGGCGACCACAGAGTATGCGGCAACCGTTGACATAGTTCCAGCCGTCGAGACTGAGAATCGAAACGCGGCTTTTGATCTCTCGGCGGACGCGGAGTCCAAAGATGCATCGCAGCTGGGCGAGAATGAGGTCTATTCGAACAATGCGCTGTGCGAGGCTGATGCCGTTGGTTTCGAGATAGTTACTGGGTAACTGATATTAGTGCATTAAATTAATTAATTTAAATTATAACACCTACACGCTTTTAAAGCGCTATTTTTAGCTAATTAAAAATTTATTTTTTATTTATCTTTTAGTTATGTATTTTCCGCACCTGGTCGACTGCTGGACTCCCTGCCTGGCACGCTGATGTTGACGGACTGTCTGGCCACCTGTCTGAAGAACAAGACCTGCCAGTCGGTTAACTACGAGACGGGCCTCTGTGTGCTATTTTCAGCGCATGCCGATCAACTGCCAGGTAAACAAAAATAGGAAAAGAAAATCGTGTTAATTAGAATCTATTCATAGAGCAAGCATAATTAAATCGTTACTTGCAGGCGCCTTAACCAAATCGCAGTTTCCCGTTTTCACCATCTATGCGCAAAAATCTTGCCTCTCCGTCAAGCCGTGCTCCCGGGCCTGGTTCGTCGATCGCGTCCAGAACTACAAACTCAAGTCGGAAGTTAAACGCAGCCTTCCAGTTTCTTCCCGGCGCGAATGCTTCGAGCTTTGCCTCAGCGAATCGGAATTTACATGCAGGTAAGACAAGGTGTTAACTGAATGCCCAACAAAGCCATAAAATTTTCAGTTATTTAGTTGTGTCCACTTAACGGCAACAAATTGCACTTTATTATTCAAATTAACAGCAGGAACATTTTTTTGTTAGCCCAGTTTTCAGTTAACACAAAGTAAACAATTTTAAATATTTAAAGTTGTTTTCTGGGAAGGGAAATAGACTTAAACACTTGCTGACAGCAATCAATAGATTAAAAAATTAGTAATTATATTTAACAATTTATTTATCATTAATTATATTATTGATTTTATTAGTTTTATTTTAATTTTATTATTTTTTTTTTATTTTTTTTATTTAATTTATTTAACACTTCTTAAAATGAGAAAATGCTAAAATGTTGAGTTTATTTAATTTTTTGTATATTATGAAAAAGCTTATAATTTTATTAGAATTATATTAGTATATACTACCACTACTAATATAATATTAAAATATATTAATTCTAAATTTAGAGCTCATCAGAGAGTTACAGTTAAGTCTTTCAATAATTAAAAATTAAATATTAGTCAAATAAAGCGCTTTAAGTTTTCACCTCAGCTTCCATCTTAAGCACTTAAGTTAACTAAAGTTTAATAGTAAAATAGTCTAGATTCCTCTTAAGCTATAAATTTTTTACCTATCAGTAAATCAGATAGTAAATCAAACATTGTCACTGATAAAAAATTTTATATAAAGGTTTTATATAATTAATTTTAATTTTGTGTTTTGAACTTCTTAACTTTATACACTTAAAACATAATATATATAGCCAAATTTAATTTTTAGTTTAAATAGAATTTTTCTATGTTTTTTTTAAAGTGAATATATTGAAAGCAAATTTGGTAAATATTTTTAGCTCGTTTAATTAGTCAATTAATTATTTTTTTTATTTTAAAACTGAGTAGTATAATAAAATAAAATTTGGTAAAATTTTTAAGCGCATCTAGTTAGTCAATTAATTTATTTTTTTTTTATTTTAAAAGTAATATAAAGGAAACTCATCTAGTTTGTCAATTAATCGAGAAAAAAAGTTGTATAAAAAATTAAAAAAAATTAAGTAAAGTTGCGTTTATAAATAACATAATTTCAAAAATCTGTTTTTTTTTTAAATAAATGAATGTATTTTTAATATTCAGCCACATATCTTGAATAAATAAAATTTTATTAAGCTTAGCTTGACTTGATTCAATTTAATTATATTATATATTATTATTATTATTATTATATATAGATTGACTAGTGTTGAACTCTAGGTCAACAAAATGTTGGCTTTTAGGATTTCTCTAAAAATATATATCTTTATTTGACACTTTACAGATCTGCGAACTATAAGCGAGCAACTGGAGCCTGCGAGCTGAGTGAAATGGATCGATCCACTTTGGCGGGCTCGAATGCGTTCCAAGCCATGGAGGGCAGCGATTACCTGGAGAATCATTGCATCGAGGAGCCGAATAAACTGTGCGAGTTTAAACGATTGCCAGGACGCATATTGAAGACAGTTGACTCTGTGTACCAGGAAGTGAGCAGTGTGGACGAGTGCCGAGAACTGTGCCTCAATTCGCCTTACAGGTGAGGAAGTAATTAAAATAAGCTATAATAGTTTTTAATTGATACTCGATCTCTCTCATTATAGATGCCACTCATATGATTATAATGACACTGGCGACATGGTTTGTCGACTCTCGCACCACAGTCGAGCCACGCTGACAGACGTCCAGGATCCGTACCTGGAGGTGCCCGAGGCGTCCACCTACGAGCTGGCCTCCTGCTATAACGTGACCATCGAGTGCGGGGGCGGCGACATGTTGGCCCGCATACGCACCTCGAAGCTGTTCAGCGGCAAGGTCTACGCCAAAGGATCGCCCAGATCCTGTGCGGTGGACGTGCGCAGCGCCCTGGACTTCGAGCTGCGCATGAACTATCACGATCTGGAGTGCAATGTGCGCCAGAGCAACGCGGGTCGCTATGTGAACGACATTATTATCCAGCACCACGACATGATTGTCACCTCCTCCGATCTGGGCTTGGCCCTCGCCTGTCAGTACGATCTGAGCAACAAGTCCGTGACGAATGGCGTTAACCTGGATGTGCGCGGGGATCTGACGCCAGCTCTTTCGGAGGAGGTCATCGTGGACTCTCCGAATGTCATCATGCGTATTACCTCCCGGGACGGCTCTGATATGATGCGTTCTGCGGAAGTGGGCGATCCTTTGGCATTGAAGTTCCAGATCATGGACGAGCAGAGTCCCTACGAGATCTTCGTTCGGGAACTTGTCGCCCTGGACGGTGTGGACAACTCGGAGATCACGCTGATCGACTCCAACGGCTGCCCCACAGATCACTTCATCATGGGCCCCATCTACAAGAGCTCCTCCACGGGCAAGATTTTACTCTCCAATTTCGATGCGTTCAAATTCCCCTCGAGCGAGGTGGTTCAGTTCCGTGCTCTGGTCACGCCCTGCATGCCCAGCTGCGAACCGGTTCAGTGCGATCAGGAGGACACCAGCGGAGAGTACAGATCACTGCTGTCCTATGGTCGCAAGCGCAGATCTTTAAATAGTACAACGGGTGAGATATTATTACTATCCTAAACAGACATTTATTTTTGATTAGTTGAACTCCGAGAGAGATAAAGAAGAACCTTTTTAAAGGGCATAAAATGTTTTTGGTCTTAAGTAAATTTGTGTTTATAAAACAAGTTCCTTTTACTACAGTATAAGAATTATTTTTTTTTTTATTTTCTTTTTTTTTTATCTTCCACTAAACTCTTATCTGTATCTCGTTTGCTTATCTCGATTGCAGTTACATTTGACATGCGCCAGAAACGTGAGGTGAACACGCCCTCGGACATGCTCCTCGTCCAGTCCATTCAGATAACCGACAAATTCGGCTTCGAGGAGCAACAGAGTCGCAAGTCGAAGATCGGCGACTATGCCGAGGGCAATGAAACCGAATATAAAACCGCCAATCCGGGACAAGGTTTCTGTGTGAATGCAATTGGTGAGTTAAGATATGAAATAAATATCATATAAAATAAATTTAATTACATATGACAAAGGAAAAGGTTATTATAATATTTAAATATTTAAAATAATTATTATATCAAATAAATTTAATTACATATGGCAAAGGAAAAGGTTATTATAATATTTAAATATTTGAAATAAATATTATATAAAATAAATATTATTACATATGGCAAAGGAAAAGGTTATTATAATATTTAAATATTTGAAATAAATATTATATAAAATAAATATAATTACATATGGCAAAGGAAAAGGTTATTATAATATTTAAATATTTGAAATAAATATTATATTAAATAAATATAATTACATATGGCAAAGGAAAAGGTTATTAAAATATTTAAGTATTTGAAATAAATATTATATAAAATAAATATAATTAAATATGGCAAAGGAACAGGTTATTGACATATTTAAATATTTGAAATAAATATTATATAAAATAAATATAATTACAACTGGCAAAGGAGAACGTTATTATAATATTTAAATATTTGAAATAAATATTATATAAAATAAATATAAATACATATGGCAAAGGAAAATGTTATTATAGTATTTAAATATTTAATTTAAATATTATATAAAATAAATATAATTACATATGGCAAAGGAAAAATGTATTATAATATTTAAATATTTGAAATAAATATTATATAAAATAAATATAATTACATATGGCAAAGGAAAAGGTTAAATATTTGAAATAAATATTATATAAAATAAATATAATTACATATGGCAAAGGAAAAGGTTATTATAATATTTAAAAATTTGAAATAAATATTATATAAAAAAAATATTATTAAATATGGCAAAGGAAAAGGTTATTATAATATTTAAATATTTAACATAAATATTATATCAAATAAATATAATTACATATGGCAAAGGAAAAGGTTATTATAATATTTAAATATTTGAAATAAATATTATATAAAATAAATATTATTACATATGGCAAAGGAAAAATGTATTATAATATTTAAATATTTGAAATGAATATTATATAAAATAAATATTACTATATATGGCAAAGGAAAAGGTTATTAACATATTTAAATATTTGAAATATATATTATATAAAATAAATATAATTACATATGGCAAAGGAGAACGTTATTATAATAATTAAAAATTAATTTTTTCTTCTTCTTCCTTCCCTTTCTTTATTTCTATTAGGACTCATCACGGCTGCCACATTTTTCCTACTCACTCAATTGGCCATCATTGGGATTTGGACCGTTTGCTATCAGCGCCGTCAGAAGCTGCAATCTTACCAGCACTCTTATTAGGCCTTGTCAGTGTTTCGCCCTCAAATCGAACAAGTTAATTTCAGCAGGTGCTAAACCGATTACTAATTAGATATTGTCTGGTACTTGGCTGCCTAAAATGAGATTAGTCTTGTCTAGTCAGTGCGCGATTTGAGTATAAATATATATATATATATATACATATATATGTAAACGTCGCGGATTGTTTGTTGGTTAATGGATACTTATTACTTTTCAATGCTATTTATTTTTTAACATGTACCATGTACTCTTTTTCGTATACCCTTTCCATTGTTTTTCCACACTTATAAAGGTAGTTCGATTCTCGCAACTTGAACTCCCTTTGTGACTTCGGAAATTGACTTGGCAACAACCAATTTAAACTTTAAGAAAGTTTTCGCTTTCTTCAATTAAGCGATTAGTAGAATTTTCTTTAAAGCTTAGTCGCGTTAAGCATCACAAGACATCATATTATTTATTTATATATATATTTATTTTTTATTAATGTACGCATTATATACATATATTAATACATATATATATTTTATATAATGCGTATATTTTTGCCGATATGTGTATTAAATTTAATAACAATAAAACATTTTTCTTAAAATAAAAACGAGCTTTTCTTTTAAATGGATTGAAGGTTGAGAGTTTTAATAAAGTTTCAGATGGATATTTAAGGATTTAAAATGGAATTTATATTTTTATATTTATTTTTTATCTATTCGAACACGAATGATGAATATAAGCTGCAAAAGATTACTTGCTAAAAGCCTAAAAAAAACAAGATAAAGCTACTGATTAATATATTTATCAATATTTAATACTTTAATACTTCCAATATTTAATTGCATAGATTGATTAAAGTTTTTTATAAGCATGAAATGTGATTTAATATGTGTGAATATTTCGATCAGAAACAGCAAATTACTTTAGCTTTATTTCTTGACCTACAAAGATGACTCAGCAATTTTAGATGAACTCGTTTTAGCCACTTTCTTGACTTTGGTAGCTCGATCAAGTCAAGAAGATCGTCTTATCTATGCCAATTCTAAGTTAACAGGTGAGTGAATCAAGGACGTCCTAATGGATCCCTTGAAGGGATCACAATTGTTTAAAGAACAGAACCCTTTGCTTAAAAGGAGCTGAAACCTTTTGATGGGCTGCTGATAAATAAATAAAGTGAACTTTCGTAAGCTAATCATAGTTCATATTGAGTTGCACTCTTTTTTGATATCAATCAATGAGTCAGCAAAGCAAAGGATCTCTGATAGAAAGACAGAACAAGCTTTAGAGCACTCATGAAAAATAAAATAAATAAACTAGAATAGAGTATTAATAAGGCCAAAAGAATCTTGTCAAGGCAGATTATGGACACAAACTTGCAGACTCTGAATTCTATTGTAAATTTTGCCATTCTGCTTCAATAAAATACTAACTATTAAAAATATAACAAAAAAGTTTTTAATATAACTTTATTTTTAACTATTCGCTTTTTAGCAATTAAATAAATAAAAAATAACCAGAATAAATTTCGCACTCAAGGGACGCTTTTTTCTATATCTTCTTTTTAATTTGTTGTGCTTATTTAAAATGCAAAAAATGTTTTTTTTTCACAAATGTTTGTAAAGGAGAGAAAACTTAAAAAAAAATAATTGCGAAACTATTAAGTATTTACATATTATTAGTCAGCAATAAATAATTTAACCAAAAACCCTCTCAAATTCTATTTTATATACATATAAGTATATGTATGAATATATTAAATGCAGGAAAATATTTTAAGTATAATTTTTTGTTTTATTTTAATATAATTCCCAAAAAATTATATCCCTATTTTAACTTAAATAGAATATTAGCACATTTATTAAATTTTTATAAAACTATAATAACTCTTAATCTACCATTTGTATACTCAAATTTAAAACATTTAAATAAAGTTATTGAAACTATAATATATAGCATGTATATGATTTGTATAATAAAAGTTAAAACTAAGCTCATATTCATGAAATTAAGGAGTATAAATTGTATTATTTATAGTATTCAATAAATAAATAAAAATTAAAAAGCTTATAAGCATTTACTGATTTACTCTTCCAAAATTTAAAACACTAAAATAATTGAGTTGAGAATTTGTATTCAGAAAGATTCCTTTAGTAAACATTTCAAAGCTGTCATTTTAAGTGTTCAGTTAAATTTTTTTATTTACTGTATATAATAAATAAAAAATAATTAAAAAAAAATATTTTTTAGCATTTATTAAATTACTCCTGCCAAAGTATAAATACTTAAGTAATTGATTTGTGGAGCTGTCCTTAAAAATATTCCATAAGCAAACATTTTAAGACTATCATTTTAAGTGCTCGGCTAAATTGATATATTTATAGTATATAATAAATTAAAAATAAATAGAAGAATATTTTTAAGCATTTATTAAATTACTCTGGTCAAGGTATAAATACTTAAGTAATTGATTTGTAAAGCTGTCTTTAGAGAGATTCCTTTAGTAAACATTTCAAAGTTGTCATTTTAACTGTTCAGCTAAATTGTTTTATTTACTGTATATAATAAATAAAAAATAAATAAAAAAATATTTTTAAGCATTTATTAAATTACTCTTGTCAAGGTATAAATACTTAATTAATTGATTTGTGAAGCTGTCCTTAAAAATATTCCTTAAGGAAACATTTTAAAACTATCATTTTATGTGATCGGCTCAATTAATATATTTATAGTATATAGGTAAAAAAAAAAATAATTAAAAAAATATTTTTAAGCATTTATTGAATTACTCTTGCCAAGGTATAAATACTTAAGTAATTGATTTGTAAAGCTGTCTTTTAAAAGCTGCCTTTGTCTTTAAGTAAACATTTCAAAGCTAAGTTTTCATGTCGCTTATCTTATATAAATAAGGAAGTATCTTTTCCACTTATTAGCCATTCATCATTAGCCTTGGTAGCAGAGTATCGTGTAGTTGGGAAAAATGTCAATTGCAGCGCTATCAGCTGCTATTTGTTGTTCCAGTTGCGTTTTATCTCTGAATTCTGGTTAACATCAATATTTTAATGACACTGCCGGCTAATGAACATTCTATTTACACGATAACAAAAGCTAAATCTGAAGTGCATAATTTTTGCAAGGCTTTGCGTGTTGAGTCTAATTAAAAAAAAAAAAAGAAGAAACTTTCCTAATTTTCTAGTTTAAGCGACAACGAAGACGACCTTTTATCATTAATTGCACAAAAAGTGCTTAACTCAATGCGGAATTCGTGAGAGGCGTATTTTTATTGCTGTTAGTAAAGTTGTTGTTGTTGTTGTTGTTGTTCTTTGTTGGTTGTGTAAGTGAATTAATTGAGATGAATGCACCTAACTGTGTGCGAGGGAGAGCGACGACGAGAAGCAGTTACCTTCTTCTTCTTCTTCTTCTTCTAGTCGACTCTGTGTTTGGTCTTCCACCAGATAAAGATACAAATCTGCACGAAGCCTGTTTCCTGTTGCACTGAGGGTGCATTAATTTGCATGATGCACACCATCGGTTGCACACACACACACACACACACACACACGCACACATACTATATATGTTTATATGTATGTTTGCCCGGCTATTCGTGCTTCAAGCAGGTGCAGCAGTTAGCCCCGTGGCTAGCCTCTGGATAATAGCGCGAAGACTTGCGTCCAACCCACATCTTAAGCTGAATCGCGGTGTCGCCAATAATAAGAATGCTGCCTCGTTCTGCACATTATTTTTTTTTTGTTTTTTGTTTTCTTACTTTTATTTTGGCCAACTTGAAGTGGGCGTCCGCTCCGTTCCGAGAAGCTCTTCAATTTTCATTTACAGTTTCGCTTGCTGCGTGCTTCGTTATTTTTTTTTTCATACATTTTAATAGTTCTAAATTGCAAAAGTCCTCACACTTCATACGACGCATGTCTAGGCTGGGGTTAGCAGCTACCAATTTTAGTAATGCCCCAAAAAAAAAAAAAAAAAAAAAAAAATACTTACTAATACAGACAAAAGAAATGCACTGGGAGAAACGCAGTTATTTAGATATAGTTTATTTTTGGTTTTAGTTTTTGTTGGGGCTTCATTAAGCCTGCTTGCTAAAGCAGAACATTTTTATTATTATACTATTTATAAATTTTATATTAGCTTAGCAAAAAGTTGCAACAACAAAAGTTTAGCTTTTCAGCTCTGGCTAAGTATTAACATTAAGATAAGTTCTTATAGCCTGTACCCATTAAATAAAGGCAAACAAGGGTATATTTTTTTTATACAAATTTAAGTTATAGGCAGCTGAAAACATTAAATATATGTATATTTATATATTCCTGACCAAGTTAACTACTTGAGTATATATGTACATATATTTTATTTGTAATAGAGAGTGTATTGGAAAGAATAAGCAGAGCCGCTTAGTTAAATGTGTATAAATGCAAGAGGCTTGCTTCATTTTACAGGGTATCTCCAGGTCAGTCCAACTTCCAACTAAGCACTTAAAGTGTCCATATTTAATACCTTATTGACTGAGCAGTTCAATATTAAATATATATATATTAAATATACATATAAATATATTTTATATTAAATTCAATTCAATATTAAATATATATTTCTAAAATATTAAATATATATTATATAATATTATATAATATTTAATATTAAATTCAATTCAATATTAAATATATATTATATAATATTTAATATTAAATTCAATTCAATATTAAATAAATATTGTATAAATGTATTGATTAAAATATTAAATATATATTATATAAATATATTTAATATTTTTATTTATATTAAATATATTTTATTACAAATGAATTTATTATTTTGCGTGAAAAGAATATTTTACTTTGTTAGAAAAGGTGTAAGGCACAAAAAACATATAATGATGATTAATGATCTGTTTTAATAATAAAAAAAAAACATTTTAATCAAATAACATTTTTATTTATTTTTATTTAATTAATTTGATTTCTTAACAAACTCTCTAAAGAAAAAAAGGTAATTTTTTGTTTAAATATACAAATAAAATAAAGAGACTAATTAACTTTATTTTTATACAATTTTTATTTACACAAAAAAGGGAGTTTGTCTAATATATATTGTATTTCAGAATTTTAATAATTTTAATAAAATAAGAATTTAATCTGCAACTAAAACGTTTTCAACATTAGATTTTTATATCAATAATTCTTATTCCATAATTGATTTCTTGTATGAAAAAAGTGATTTATTTATTATTATTATTTATATTATTTAATTTTGAACAATTTAAATATAAGTGTTCTAATACCATATATATATATATATACAAATTTGCATAATTAGGTAGATTCTTTTATTAATTGATCGATTTGGACAGCTGAAAAAGAAGGTCAGGTAGTTAGACTTAAGATTGGATTATATAGATTTAAGGTTGACTTAGTTGAAGGCTCCATTTATATTTATAGCTTGCTTTTTAGCTAAATTTGTAATATGAATAATTATGTAAAAATAAATGAATAATGGAGGCTGGCTACAAAGTCCAATTGAAACCCGTTTCAAGTGTCGCATTTTTGTGTCTTGTTGTTGACTCTTCTGTGCACAGTGTAAACGTCTTTCAATGATGTGTGTTATAGATTCCTCAGGCACACAAGGTGGGCCCGCAGGTGAATCAAGTGGCGAGATTGAATATCTCCGGTGGCAGCTGTCGTGCCATGTTTTTTTTTTTTTCAATAAAAGGGCTGCACGAATGTGTCCCTGTCGAAGGGAATGTGTAGCTTGAGAGCAATTAGATTTCTGCACCTCATTATCCACACGAGAAGCGTTCGTGCTTTTCAAAAATTACTTGGCCCCGAGGTAAACGATCTTTGTTATGCTTCAGCCACAAAACATATTCACATATACACAAATAGCCAAACAGTGACTTAGTGGCCTTCATTTAATGCCTAATGCTGCCAATAAAATACTTAGCCAGAGTTTGTAATCAGAGAAGAATCTGGCCAGCTAGCGAAATATGCTCGTTAGTTTAAAGATGCCACATTTGTTGTTGTTGCTAAGGACAAATGGCCAATAGTTATTATAGCAATGAAAAATATTAGATTAAAAGATAACTAGATTTTACACTATCTAAGGAAGGGTTTAGGAATTGAGTCAAACTTGAACATAGAATTAAAAATTAATATTAAGTATCCAAGTATTTTTTTTCTTGTCATCATCTTTGATTTTTAATCTTAACTTATCTCTTGTGCCAAATTACACATTTACCATATTAAAAAGTAGCCTCACTTATTTTTCAATAATTACAGGGTATTAAGAAAAGAAGCACAATTTGTAGGCAAGTCTATTTTAAATGCTTTCATGACTCGGCAATTTGGCGTTGGCTTTAATAATGGTGCATGCCAAAAGCAAATGGCTAAAATGAGTGGATACATATATTAAAGCCAAGTTAAGCCGAGCCTGGGCGTGTTTTTAAACTTAGATACATGCGTTTTAACAAGTCTCGATTACGCGGCTAATTTGCCAAATTAACCCAACTACTTAAGGTGTATTGTTTAGATAGATATTTATCTAATATGGTAATAATTTGATTGGTTTAATTAATTTACACAGGTAAATTAATCTTGATTTCCTAAAGTTTCTATTAACAAATATCGTTCTAATAAAGTTGTTGATGTGGATTTATTTTCTTTTTGTATTCACAAATCTGACACGTGCTGATCTCATCTACAAAAGTCAACACCTGAGTGGAAGTTACGTGCATGAAAATAATTCTTACCTTTATAGCTTTCAGCTTGCCTCCGTTCGTTTACCTGTTACGCAGACTTCAAAGACATGTCTATATATTTATATATATACTCGTCTATTAGCCCATCAGATAAAGTGTTAGATTCTTTTGGCCACACGTAAGCAGACTCGAAATTACATATTTAAATATTATATAAACAATCGTAAGAAAACAAAAAAGAATTCGTTTTAGTTTATATTTTTTGTATGTACATTTTTTTTTAATAAAATATTTTTATACATTTTTATTATCGAGTAGAAAATGAATTTGTTATCAAGTTTATAAAATAAATATTTTGTTTCGCAATAAAATATTAATGGCTAAATTCGTTCAAAAAACCTAAATACACAAATCAATCAATAAAATGTCTAAACATACACAATAAGTAACCATCTAATAATTATAACTTTTTATAAGATTTTCTCATACAAAATGCGCGTAAAAAAGTTGTTTTTGATTAGTTAACTTATTCAAGATATATGTATATATATATATATATATATTATATAACATCAAAGTACATATAATTTGATTTTAAGGAGGTGGTAGCCAACGCCGGAGCTGTGTGCCTAAATAGAACCAGAAGTTAAACCCGAATAAATCAAGTATAAGCCAAAACCTTAATACATACTTATGGTTATTGAATTGTCCCAGTCGAGTCCCAGCTACGAGTCCGAGTAGATGATGCATCTTTTGCTCTTGCCGACGGAGGCCAGCGAGTTGCTGTTGGGACTCCAGCTGACTGCATTCACGGCCGTGCTGTGAAAGAAACCCGGACCAGAACTAGTTGCGTTAGGTTAAATACAAAAACAACTGCAAATTGCCTTTCAGGTGTGCGTGTGCGAGTGTGTGTGTGAATGTAATTACTAGCCTATAGATCTACACACCTGTGGCCCTTGAGTGTCGTCTCGAGAAATCCATTCACATTCCAAATGTATATTGCACCATCCGCCGATCCACAGGCGATTTTCGTAGCGCCAGAATTAAAAGCGGCTCGAGCAAAATCGCAGCTAACTTTAAAATGCTCGTTTCTAAGGAAGAAACAAAAAACAATAATTATTTATTTTTATATGCTTAATTTTTAGACGTGTTGAAACTTACGAAAATGTGGATATAACTTGATTCTTTCGTAAGTCTAATAGTTTAATGGTATCATCTCGCACAGAACATATCAGGTAATTGCAATCTGTAAAAGAAAAAGAAAAATTTAATTTTTTTTTTATTTATTTTTTTTTTATTTATTTTTTTTTTATTTATTTTTTTTTTATTTATTTTTTTTTTTTTTTTTTTTTTTTTTTTTTTTTTTTTTTTTTTTTTTTTTTTTTTTTTTTTTTT
>SCDZ01001179.1:0-16560 GCA_004143845.1 Drosophila lacertosa | reverse complement strand
GGTGATGCCCCGGAACATGGCGTTGTGCAGCTTTGTGGAGCTGCGCATGGCCAGCTTGTAGAAGAGCATGGTCCTCACCAGCGTGAAGACGATGACAGCCACATTTAGGGCGGTGAAGTAGTAGATATCGATCGGATCCGAATCTCTGTCAGCTGCATTCTTGTTCTTATCCACCCTGAAATAAGAAAATATCAATGAGATTATTCCGAAAGAAGCAAACTGTGTTCCTTACCAGTAGGAAAGAAAAATATCCGCAGCGGAGCCGACAATTTGTGTTCCCAGGCAAAGAAAGATCATGAAGCAAATCATGAGCCAACCGCTACCAGCTGTGAAGTATTCCTTGTAAAGCCCGAGGCTGATCTTGCCCTCCACCCGTGTTTCCTGCGGCGCCATTGCGACGTCCTGGCCAATGGATTCAATGGAGCTCAGGGAGCTGAAGCTCTCATTGCGAGATGGTTGGTTGCTCTTGCTGGTCTTGCTGCCACGCCTGCTGCGCGAGGCCATGCTCAGCCGATCCCAGATGTCGCCAGCCTCGCTCTCATTATCCTTCTGCTCCTCGTCGGGCTTGTTAGGATCGGTCAGCAGCTGGGCAAAGTCGAGACCGCTGCGCTGCATCGTCGCATAGGTGCCCATCGCACTGATCTTGCCCTTGTCCATGATGACAATGAGGTCGGCCTGCTCCAGGAACTGCAGCTGGTGCGTGACCAGGATGACCAGCTCGCTCCTGAGATAGCCCCTCATGCACTGGTCGAACAGGTGACGACCCACGTGAGTGTCCACAGCGCTGAGGGGATCGTCCAGGAGGTAAATGTCCGCCCGACGATAGACAGCTCGGGCCAGGCTGATGCGCGCCTTCTGTCCGCCGGAGAGCGAAGCTCCCCGCTCGCCAACGATCGTCTTATCGCCCTGGGGCAGCAGCTCGAAGTCGCGTTCCAGAGCGCACTTCTTGATCACGGTGCGATAGCGATGTTTGTCCAGGGTTAACCCGAAAAGTATGTTCTCTCTGACGGTTCCCGTGAAGAGCCAAGGCTCCTGGGCCGCATAGGAGAACTTGCCGTTGACTTTGAGGCTGCCCTTCTCGGCGGGCAGCTCGCCAAGGATCGATTGAATCAGACTGGACTTGCCAGCTCCAACCGGACCAATCACAGCCACCAGCTGACGCCGACCCAGCTTCAGATTGATGTTGTCCAGGGTGTTTTCAGGGGAATTGCAGTCCCACTTGGCATCGAATTGATTGAAATCAATGAGGGTCTCCTGATTGCCATTGACCTTTGTCGCATCGCCGTTGCTGTTGTTGATTAGAGCGCCATTTTCCTTATCTTTAACAGCAGCTGAGGCAGAGGCAGTGTCATCAATAGATTGGTCTCGGACCTGAGTCTCCTCCCTGTGCATGAAGGTCTGCAAACGCCTAACCGAGACGAGCAGCTCCGCAAACTGGCCGATGCCCTGCGGAAAGAACATGGTGACCGTGCGCCGCAAAATGTTGTAGTAGGCGGTCACGTAGAAGGCCTTCTCGGCGGTCAAGATGTGTCCCAGCAGCACGTAGCCCACCAGGCTGGCAAAGGTGAAGACGCGCGACAAGAACATCGCGAAGGAGATGAGCACGCCGCGTATATAGTTGACCTGCTTGATGCACTTGCCGAAGGGCTTCTCCCAGGCGTACATCTTGATCACCTGTATGCCCGAAATGATCTCGTTCATCATGCGGACGCGCTCGTCCGTCCGCAGAGCCGTACGCAGTCGCAGAACGGACGTCGTCTTGCCCAGGTATGCTTGCAGCGGCAGAAAGAGCAGCATGACAGCGACCCCAAAGAGTGAAGAAACTCCTATCTGCAATTGAGGAACATTGAGGGACCAGTCTAACGCAAGCACCCTGCAGCCGTACCTGTTCGTACATGAAGTACGTGACCACGATGAGTTCCAGCGGCGCCAGCCAGAGATAGTGCAGGTTGATCAGCACATGATCGAAGCGGCCGACATCGTTGGACAGCAGGTTCACCACCTGGCCGATGGTCGTGTCGCCCAGTGCGGTACGGCTCAGGCGCAGAGCCTTGCGGTAGACCAGACTGCACAAGGCGACGCGCATTTTCATGCCCAGATGCAGCAGGCTCAGCATGTACGGATGCCCAAAGACAACCGTGAACACGGTGCCCGCCATCAGACCGGCGGCGTAGAGCTGTGCCTTGGTCAGGTCTGGATCGTCGCCCGCGAAATAGGCCATCATGCCGAACAGGCAGATGGGCTGGGTGACCCTAAGAGCAGAAGAAGTTGGGATTAGAAGCGAAGCTGTTGTTTAGCCCAGGGGAAACCCACTTGGTCAGAAACTCTTGAGCGGCCAGCAATAGGCCTGTCACGAACAAATGCCAGCCAAAGACGCGGCTCATAACGCGGCCCAAACGAGGCGGCAGATTTTGTGCCGATCTGCGGGCAACTTCCTCGTCCCAGGCAGCGCACAAGCGATCGCCAAGAGTGTCTGCAGATAACATTGTTCACATTTATTTATTTATAATGGTGATAACTTATGGCGTCACTCACCTGACTTGTGCTTTTTCAACGGCCTATAGAGATCCGTTTGTTCCAGTGTCTTCTGGCGACCCTTGAACAAAACGGGCATGGCGAAGCTTCACGATATAAAATGTAAACAGATAACATTAGTATATATATTTGAGCTGGTAGAGATAGTGAGAGAGAGACAGGGAAGAGTGGAAGAGTCTAATTGAGCAGGGGATAGCCGACTAGGCGATACCCTGTATATACCAAAAATTGATTTATTAGTCACTTCCTCTAAAAATAATGAAATAATTGAAAACCAAGTTACATTTTTCTCTACTTTTGTAATCTTCCAAATATACCTTTCCAATAGTTACAGGGTAAAACAAACATAAACAAAGCTATATTTACAAGGTGCTAAAAGTCAACTAAGTGAGATTTTACAGATTGTAACAAGTGCTTAGTACCAAAGAATTTCGCTTGCTCTTAACATTAGATTAACATAATGTTAAACAACATTAAACAGCTGCAAGTGCATTCTAAAAAAGCTGTTGAGAGTATTGCAAGTTCGTTTATCTAAAGCATCCAAAAATAAAATTAAAGCTATTTCTTAACCGCAAGAGAAAAAAATACAAAACCAAGCACATTAACTTTTTAGGATATTGACATAAGGCTCTATTAGCACCTTGAGAGATAACAGTTGATATCTATGACATTCTTACGTGTATTCGGACACATAACTATTGTTAGATACGAAGTTGCCATTAGGCAATGTCAAATCGGTTTTGATGTTGAAACCATGCCCAATTCAATTACATATTTTTATGGTGAGTTTGGCGAATGTCATCGGCTTTTATTAGCCTCTTCAGCCGCATTTGGCGGAACGGACGACATTAAAGTTGCCTTAAGTGACAATCAATTGAGGAAAAGCAACAACTTGAAATACTTCACGCAAATATGTGCGGACAAACTGTGTTTGTGTATGTGTATGTGTGAATATGTAAAGTTGTACTCTTCATCTCTGACGCGCTAACTATGTAAATTGAACGATCCAATGAATACAATAGGCTGAGCATTAGTGACGATAGAGATACCCTAAACAAAGTTTGCAAATTTGATAAAGAGTAGCGATAAATAACGAAAGACTTGTTGTAGTCTAAAAGTTAAGGCCTAAGAGGACGAATGAAGAAAGAGAGATGCAGATATCTTAAACTCAACTTAACTCAACGTAAATCAAATGCTTTTGTCTTAAGCAATTATGCCCATTTTGAAGGGGTAACACACAAGTCAGTCATTGGCTTGAAGCGTCTCTGGTTAGGGTATACGAGGAGTGGGTTTGATTGGACTCACCAGAACATCAGCTCGGATAGCCAATTGGCGCGCTCGACGGGATTCTCCGGCAGCTCATCGGCCTTTAACGATTGCATATTGTTCTCTTGCGTTTTACTTTAATTGCTGTGCATTAATTCTCCACACATACATATATAGTTGTGTATAGTTTGATATTTTTTTTTTTTTTTAAATAATTTATGAATATTTTGGTGACTTTTTTGGATTTGATTAGCACCCAGCTCGCATTGCGGACACGCGCTTGTCGTTAGTATAATTATTTAGGTTTTAATAGCGCTTGCCTTATATAGAAATGGATAGAAATTATGAATATATATTTCAAAATTTTCCATTCGTACTTAAAAACGTTCTACAGTGCATTCTGTTGGCCTTTGCCTGTTTTCTCGCACCAAAATCAAAGCACCGATCACTGATCACTATTATTTCCATACACGCTGTTTTCACATAGGCGCCCCGCATTTGCACAAGTCCGAACGCACAATTTCATCACTGTTATGTGTGTCTGGTCTGGGCGCGTATTCGAATAGATAATGAAATTTTGTTAATTCTTCTCTCTTGTTTGGCGGCCAAATTTTCACCTATCGAAAAATGACAGCGCTGTGTGATCCCGCTCCAGCCAAATTACGCGTTGTTTACGCTCCGAGCGTAAAACACGTTCTAACACACAATTCAACTGGCGCCCGTTGTTTTAGTGCAACTGCAAAGTAAAACAAATATTTGCTCCATGAAGCTTTCGCTCATGTTTGAGAGCGGCAATCGTGGCTTTCGCTCAGTTAACTTCGCATGTTCGATGGCTGTTCACAGTTAAGCACGCGCTCTCTGACGCTCTACATCTCTCTTTGACCTGCAAACATTTTCGCCAATCACGTTTGTTGATTTGGGCGCTTTGCTTATTGGCTTTACGATAAGCCGGCCGGCATGTTCTCTATTATGATTGGCATTTGCGTGCTCTAATCGGTCATAAACTCTTGTTGTTCAGCATTCTTATCAATGCAAGCTGCTATCACAAATGATAGGCAGGCAGAAACGCAATATAAAGGGGGTTGGAATAAAAAATGCAAGCAATACTAAAACAACCTACCGTTGTTCAACTTATCTGCTAATAACATTATACATATGTTACATATGTATTGCTTAAAATGCTCAGAGCTGTGTGTTATATAAAATATTTGTGCATTTGGAATATGCGTATTTGACTATAAAAACAATTTAAAATGATTTCGTAACGTTTTAGAAGCTCACACAAAAGCTTACGATCGGTCAAATTAAACGATATTCAGAGTTGCACTGCTTTGTGGTGTGAAACTTAGCTAACCACATACAAAGCAGTGCATATTGAAAGCTTTTTGCTTAAAAGCGGTAGCTAAGGTCACACTGGCTTTTAAATGTATGCAAATTTTATACATTATTGTATATTGTTTTCTTTTTGCTAAAAAAAACATAATAAAATAGGTTACTTTAAACAACCTTAACAGAAATGTAGTTTAGTACTACGCAACTGCGACAATTTTAGTAACAATTGGGCAATCAAGATTAGAAAAAAGTGGTTGACGATAAAAAAAAACTAACTAAATATAAAAACCTTGTGTTTATTTCGGATTTCAATATTTCGTCGCATATCACACTAGAAGTTTATTTGTACCTATTTATCTTTATGAAACTCAAGATACGATAACGGTCAACAGCTGCAATGGGCAAATGGAACTGGAAAATGGAGAATGGCGAAGACGTTAATTGAATTAAGCAGATAAGAAAGCAACAAAATATATAATTCGGCAGACATGGCTGCCCGACCCGGCATACAAAGTCTTCGTTGAACTGCATTCAATGGCCTTATATGGATTAAAGTGCTCGATTAGATTGTTCGCACAATTTGCTTTATGTTCCTATAAATACTGTACTACGAATAATTCGCGAAGTTTATGAACGCTTGTAGGGTATTTATTCATGTTGTCAGGCAGTATATGAGGAGGAGAAGAAGATAAATTCTAGATCCATTTATGTGCAATTTTAAAGGTTAAATTTAAAATTTAAGGTTCAATTTTTGTTTGAAAAATTTGCTTGTCCCAAATGATATCCTAACTATTTTTAATTATTTAAATGTTCAGCAACTAAAAATTAAAAATATCGCACTTAAATACGTATTAAATATTAGGTTTTTGAGTTTTTTTTTACCACCTATCTAAATCTATAGCACTGTCTTCAAGGGTATTTCATCTTTGTCATCGCAAAAGTCGCGTTTATTTTAATTTTTGCTAAAGCACATGAAATGTGAGTGTTGTCCGGTGACCCACAATAGGTAGGAATATATACATACATGTATATGATAATGCACATATGTACATAAAAGTCTGTTAAATACTTTGACAGACTGGCGGCACTTGAATCTGCAGTTCTCACAGCATTCGTGAATCGTGCTGCTGATGTATTCATGACAGTTATGTGAACGGCACCTTTGAATCAATTTAAGTGCAAGCAATTGATCAGGCCCAAGGGGAAAGGGGCGGGGGAGGGGCCAGGAAGATGTGTGTAAATGAATGTATATTCATATTTTATATTGGCTGTTAAAAAGCGATTGTCTGACTAAAACACTTTTATATAACGTGCTAAAAAAGATAATTTAATGTAATATAAAGTTAATTAAATAAATTAATGAATAACGGTTATGGCCAAAGCTTGCGCAATTATCGTTATAGACAGTCTAAAGTTAAAACTCAATAAAACTGCATATTAAGCAAGACAACTGATGCACATATTTTTATATGCAATCTTTATTTATTATTTTATCTTTAAAAATGTAACTTTCCGCCTTTATTTACTAAAATTTGAATGCGCCTATATCGATACAGCAAGCTTTTGCTCCCGCGCTCTCTCACAGAATACTCGTGCGAAGCTTTTGCGCAATTTTTGGCAGCTGGCAATGCTGCGCGCGCGTATAAAAGCAGACCACTGACGCGAGCTTTCAGCAGTGGTGGTCTGATTTGCGTGTAACTCAAACACAGAAAGAGAACAAATACCAAAAATATAAAATGGCATCTTTCGTTGGCAAGAAATACAAGCTGGACAAGTCCGAGAACTTCGATGAGTACATGAAGGAGTTGGGTAAGCGAGGACTTCTTTTTTAATTTGCATAGACAATAAAACTCCTTAGCATAATTGATTACGTATAATGCGGCACGTGTGCGGAGTGAGCGAGAAAACGCCTGCGAAAAAAGCCCAAAACGCACTGCCGAAAAAGAGCCGCTAGCCGGCCGGCAAAAAAAATTTCTTCTTGTGCAGCTGTGCAAAAAACAAAAAAGGGTAGAGAGTGAGAGAACGAAAAACGTGGTTGCTTGCAAAATGTTACTTTTTTCACTTCAATATTATTATTTTATTTTTGTGTCATAAGAAGAAAGAACTGTTAACGAATCGGGTGCAAAGCGCACGAAACTCATAAGAAAAAAACTTATCGTGTAGTAATGGGGCAATAAACTTAAAAACTAATTAAAATGAAGTGTGTACTTTGGTCAAAAAAGGTTTGCTTCTTCTATTTGTTTGTTTTTCACGTTTTGTTAATTACCTTCTGGCTCTGTTGATAAACTATACTTAAATATACCATATGTGGAAAGGCCTGACTGTTCTTTAATACATATTATATGTCAAGCTAGGGTAATTGGGAAAATGTGTATATAGGTTAAGTTGTGTATTTGTTGGTTTGTATGTTTGTAATTTTTTTCTTTGCTTAGTTAAGTTGGTGAAATTTTGGAAAGTTTCTTCATTTTTGGGTCGGTAAAGTCTCAGTTAATTACAGATCAAATATGACTATCTACATTTTACAGTTTGAAGGTCATGTTGTGCGCTGAAATAATACAGTTAGAAAATTACTGCATAGAGGGAACAGTTCTAAAGTCACAAAGGTCACAAACTTAAAAAACTTTTTACCAATTCTTCGCTGTTGCTTCTGCTAGACGAACAGAGTATTACTCAGTCGTTACTACCCTCATTCTAGTAATTTGCGTAGACGCCGCCGAACTTTGGTCTGTTTAGTCTATGATCGTTTGGAGAACTTGGAAATCCGACTCGTTTCGTTTTGCTCTCTGTTATTTTGTTATTATTTGCGGTCTTTTCTGCGGTTTAGAGAAAAATTGAATCCCAAACTAAGATCTCAATTTTCAGCTTTCAGTCGTTGTTATTATTATTAATATATTTTTTTACACTTTGAAGAGGTTTGGATTACCGGGATTTTCAATGAAAATAACTCTTGAAAATGACTGTTGTTGAGACACGTCAATAATACTTGTATATTTATCAGATTGTCCGATGCACCGGGCACCGAAAGTACAGATGATAAACACATTTTATATATGTAGTGGCCATAAAAAAAAAATGATAATTCAGTTTTGCGATTATATTTTTGCTTTCGCACTTTGTACCTTATCAATATATATTGTGCTGTATAGCAACGAAATTTAGTCATAGTGCCAATTTTTTTTTAGTCTCTAGTCTGTTCGTTTGCTTATCTATGCCGAGTCCAAGAATATGATATACAAGGCCTTTCATTGTTTTATGTATGCCAGTGCAGCTGTAAAAGTTCACAAATAAAAGGCAGTGGGAACTTATCGAACCATAAAACACTTGAGACCCAAAAGGTTGTCCACTTAAAAACTTTTATACATAATTGAGCATAATTGATTTGTCTGTGTTGATGGATGGTCACCAAGGCGTCGCACTCTATATACTACACTATATATATATACACTATATATACTATATCAAGAATATGTGTGTGCATTGCGATAAGACTGTTTGCTGCATTTTGCTCGTACAGTTCGCTATATTTAGGCTGAGCAATTGATAAGCACCGGAGGCTGTGGCCCCCCTCGGCCCCCCCCCCCCCCTCTTTAGTGTTCCACAGGCCCGCATTGTTAACCTTGAGCATGACTTGTGGGTCTCCGTCTGGTCTGGCTGGGGGTAACTTGACGGCAACTTCATAATTCAGCTTTATTATTTCAATTAAATACAATATGATTTGTGCATTGTGTGTGGGTCTTCAACTTTGACTGGCTAATTCAATTAGTAATCATTCCAATCTTCTCAGACATTTTGTGAATGCAGACATAAATCATGCGATGTATATGAGTATTTATTCAAAGTATAACTCAATTTATTATTAAAGGATACAATTTAAAATTGTATGCATTCAAAAGTGTGGGATTTTTGTATAGTAGATTTAATTTATTCGTACTTTTTATAAAAGTAATATATACTTTGACCAAGTAAAAACCTTTTAGCTTCTGGTTCGAGCCCGCAAAATGCAAAATATAAATGAAAATATTTTAATAAACTATTCAAACTTAATATATATTATATTCATATAAAATTTTCTTCTTTTTTTATTTTTAAGGCGTCGGCATGGTTCTGCGCAAAATGGGCAACTCCGTTAGCCCCACCGTGGAGGTGACCCTGGAGGGCGATACCTACACAATGACCACAACGTCGACGTTCAAGACCTCGGCCATTAGCTTCAAGCTGGGCGAGGAGTTCGACGAGGAGACTCTCGATGGTCGCAAGGTCAAGAGTGTGATCACCCTCGATGGCAACAAGCTGACGCAGGAGCAGAAGGGCGACAAGCCTTCGACCATTGTGCGCGAGTTCACCGACAGCGAGCTGATTACCGTAAGACCCGAACCTAACATTTTAACGTACTCCTCTATAACTTATCTCTTTTCACCTCTGCAGACACTCACCATTGGCAGCGTGAAGAGCGTGCGCGTCTATAAATTAGCCTAGAGCCTTTTTTGACTGCGATACATGACTGAATTATCAACTGTCTAAACTACATTTGCATTACGAACTAATATTCCCAGTTTAGTCCTATCTATATATATTTTGTTATTGATTAACAACTAAAAATATGAAAAGAACTGCACTCTAATTCTAATGTTTATTTATAAACACATGCAAACATGATTTGCATGTAAATGACATGTGAACAATTTTCAAAATGCATTTGAATAAAATTTAATAATTCGCTTTAAATTTTCGAGACTCTTTTTTGAAATAGATTTTTTGCTACTATTTTAATAATTTTTACTGGTAGCCTAATAAAACATAGTTGTAAGTTCTTTCTCCAAATTTTTTATGGATTTTGTTAACAGCCCTTTGTTTTAAACAAATCTTAACATGGGATTCGAACCTGCGCTTTTCTATGTTTCACTAATTTTTATAAATAAGAAAGAATGCGTGATAATTTTAAAATGCATTAAACTTATATCATAAGTTTTTAAATTGATTTTCTGTTCCCCTTTATATATATATATCTGTTTATATACATATGTATATCATAACTTGTGTTTGATAAGTTTAGCATTACTTGCCATAAGGTCGAAAAAATATAGTCGGTCTCTCGCTTAGATCTCATATCAGTTTACATTTATATAAGTGATATGTATGCACAAATGTATGTATACACAAGATGTGTAGTTTATGCTGTGGGAATCTCTGAGATATTTGCTGACATATGCATGCAATTTGGCCCATAGTACCGTGGTTTGCAGCTCCCACGCGTTTCCTGTCATTGCATTAAATTAACAGAGCTTTACGTCTGTTTGTGCGGGTGACTTTGTGGGCGGGGCATGCGCAGTGCCGTTGGACGTGGTGACTAACCTAACGGGCTTTGGCTTAGTTAACAGTTACAGTTTGCCGGCTCTGTATCGCAGTATCGCATGTAAATGACGGCTACATGGCTGCTGATTAAATAATAAAAAAATAAAGGTAAATGATAAAACTAAATCGTTTAGAATGCGTCATATAATGATAACATTTATATCGATTGATATATAACTGTGCCTGACTTGGCCTAAGCAGCAACTTGCCCAGCATATGTGAGTGTGTGCGTGTTGTGTAATCAGCGGCAAAAAAACTGTTGTCTACTTTGCGGCATTTCACTGCGCGCCTATTTGAAAACTTTAGCAAAGAAAATAAACAATTGAATTGTTCTTCTTTGACTTTTGTTTGTGCTTCGGATTTTGTTTTTAACTAACGCAAGGGCGAGCTTTTCCAGTTTAAAGCAAAAAAGCTCCGGTATCAAACGGGTTTTTGTTGCCTAAGAGAAGCGGATCTTTTTCTGCCGCGTCGTCATAAAAAAAGAACAACAACAAAAAAATCCAGTATCACGCCATAGCCGTTACTTTTGCTTTTCTGCTCTTCTCTTCTCTTATGCGCTCACCCTCGCAATCGCTCTCAGCGCTCTCAGTAGCTTGATCGGTGGCGAGCGGCAGTTGGTTGGTTTTCTGCTGGTGTGTTTACAAACCGTGTGCTGCTTATTTGAATTTTTGTAGCTTTCTCGGCGATTGGAAAATGGAATTTTTTTCATAGGCAGTTGATTCGATGCCCTAGTCGCGAACGCGTCGCAGTCGCATTCCAAAGCAGCTCCAGTTTTTCACGAGTGCTTTAATTGTTGCATTTATTCATTTGCCAAATTAAGTAAGTTCCAGCTGGAATTACATTGACAAACAGTGCTCCAGTGTGTTTCCAATCAGCAACTTCGATCAAAGTGCGCTTCCAATTCGAAGCTCGCCGGCCCATGCGGCTGCCTCTCTTTGTGCGTGTGTGTGTGTGTTTGTGTTTGTGTATGCGTACTTCCAGCAAATAAGTTATCATAAAACTTTGTTTATCTTTATCGCAAATGTTTGAGTTTGCTAATAAAGTGTTATAAATAAAATTAACAAAATTCGCAAGCAAACATGCATAAGAATTCCATAATTCATTATGTGATTGCTGAAGGTTATATAACAATATGGAAAAGAACAGAAAGAAAAAACAATTGTCAAGTGCCAAGAGCACAAAATGAGTATTTCTGTTACAGTTAGCTTTAAATGGTTTTGCCTTTTGCAATCCAATCAGACAATCTTAAGTAATCGCAATCAGCTCAAGATGTTTCAAATAAAAATGAATATAAAATACTTATACAACATAGTTTTTGACGTTGTCTGAACTTTGGTTTCAAGGTGAAAACGTCGCGATAAAATCATGATTTGTCGCGAAACAAGCAGACGTTATAGATTAGCCATAAACCTAACCTAACAAACTTATTAGAAAGTGTTAATGTGTGTGCATACCCTGTTTAAAGGGCGATCGATGGGGTACATTGATCTTAATTGATATTTATATAAGTTAGCTGACAATAGCTGAAGAAATATACATTTATTTTGAGCTGGTTTTACAGAAAATAGAGTATACAGCAGTCGGTTACATTCGGTTGCAGCGTTTGCACTTTATAAAAGGGCATTTTAAATTGTCACGTAATGGCCCAGGCATAAAAGGCGTACAGATATATTATATAGTAGTACATTTCTGATCATAATCAACAACTAAATTCTCTCTTTTTTTAAATGCCAATTAATCTTTCAGTTTTGAGGTAATCTTTTGGCTGAGTTATGTAATTTTAATTGAGATAGTGTATATTCAAAAATAGGGCGAAAAAATGTCTATAGCTTTATGAAAAACATTATTGTTTCAAAATGTATTAGAACTGAACTAAGGAATTGGAAGCTTAACTAGGTTGTACTAATAGTCTTGGTTATGCCCTTTGCATAAATGCAGAATATTCATTTATTCAAATAGCTCCACTTTATCATAATGTTTTCGTAGGAAGAATCAATCGTAAAATCAACTTTCCTATGGATAACTTTTATGATGTCAAGAAATCTCAATCTAATTACTTAAAACCAAAATAAAAAAAATAATTAATTAGTTCAATAATAACTTTGTATGTAAAAACCAGAATTAGGAGGTACATATCTACGGAAGGGTATTTCAACTTCGATAAAAACATGAAATATCTTTTTGTTTTTCTTATTCTTATCACTAATGAAAGGTGGACACTTCTCAAAATATTGTTTTCTACCAAAACTATTTTTGAACTCATTACCAACGCACGCACGCAAACACACACACACATCCACACCCTTCCTCTTCTCCCACGCACACTATGTTAAATGTTTATTTAGACAAGAATATCCCATAAAAACACAATAAGTAATTGTTGGTGGTAACTAAATTGTATGTTTAAAAATAAAATGAATTAAGATTGGAATCATTTTTTAAGGCTTGATTATGGACAGGCCAAACTTTTCACCGTTTGTTCTGCCCTTTCATGGGCGTCCCTGGATGGGCAGGACAGGAGCCGCCGCAGCGGCGGGCGGCGGCAGCTCGAACGGATTGAAGGGCATCGTGGCCGGCGGCATAACGGGCGGTATTGAAATCTGCATCACATATCCCACCGAGTACGTGAAGACGCAGCTGCAGCTGGACGAGAAGGGTGCCAATAAGCGCTATAACGGCATCGCCGATTGCGTCAAGAAGACAGTCCAAGAGCGCGGCTTCTTTGGCCTCTATCGCGGTCTCAGCGTACTCATCTACGGCAGCATACCCAAATCAGCAACCAGGTGAGTTAATCGATCTAAAAAACTTTTAATAATTAAATCTAATATTATTTTTATTCTTAGATTTGGCGCCTTTGAATTCCTGCGCACGAACTTCGTCGATTCAGCCGGCCAGCTGAGCACCGCGGGTAAGTTGCTCTGCGGTCTTGGTGCCGGAGTCGCCGAGGCAATTATCGCGGTTACTCCCATGGAGACGATCAAGGTGAAGTTCATCAATGATCAGCGCAGCGCCAATCCAAAGTTCAAGGGTTTCGCCCACGGCGTCGGCCAAATCATTCGTGCTGAGGGCATCAGCGGCATCTACAAGGGTCTGACGCCCACCATCATGAAGCAGGGTTCCAATCAAGCCATTCGCTTCTTCGTTATGGAATCCCTCAAGGACTTGTATAAGGTAAGCTATCTCTTTTTTTATATTTGTTATTATTTATTTAAAGTTAATTTATTTGGTTTTACTTAAGCAAAAATAGAAAATTTAATATTTCAATGCATATTTTTAAAAAATGGACAATGAAAAATGTTAACATTTTTACGGAAAATTAATTTTTGGCCTAAATTTATGCAAAAATTCAAAACTAAATTTTTAAAAAATTAGAAAAACCAAAAAATTTTTTTCTCTATATGATTTCTTTCGACATCAGCGCGTAGAACTAAAAACAAATTTTTATTACTACCTCATTCGTTAAACTACGTTAAATAAGTGAACTTTCCCTAATCTGTAAAAATTAATTTTTTTATTTGGACTTTTAATTGATTCTCCAACTTAAGTCTAATAATTTTTAACTTTAATTTATACAATTTATTTGATCAAATATTCTGTATATTTTTTGTACACATCGCTCAATTAATTAATTATAATTTAAAATTCAAAAATTGGAAGTTTAAAATGTAATTTTTGAGTATATGTGAAATATATTTAAATCAGTCATTAAATTTACATATTAATTAAAGCAAGCACATTTATCCCAAGAAGCCGGTGCCAAAGCTGCTGGTGGGCGTGTTTGGTGCCGTCGCCGGAGCTGCGTCCGTGTTTGGTAACACGCCGCTGGACGTGGTCAAGACGCGCATGCAGGGCCTGGAAGCGGCCAAGTACAAGAATACGGCGGATTGCGCCATGCAGATCCTGCGGAATGAGGGTCTGCCCGCATTCTACAAGGGCACTGTGCCGCGACTGGGACGCGTCTGCCTCGATGTGGCAATCACCTTCATGATCTACGACTCCTTCATGGAACTGTTCAACACCGTTTGGAAGGACTAAATTTTAGTTTTTAGTGGAGTTCGACCATTTTACAAATCAGACGACTAAAAATGATATACGAAAATATTAATTTGTTATTTGTTGGTGGGAAGTTGGCTTAAACGTTCATGTTTTGGCCAGTTTGATTTTAGAAGGCATTCAGTTTTCATTCTATTAGAAGCCATTTTTTTTAAATATAGCTTTTGGAATTTTTTTTGCATGCAGTAAAAAGCTAGAATTTAATTCCATTTTTTTCTGAGTAGATTATATAAAAAATTTATTGTTATATTTAAGGTAGTCTTTAAACTCTTTTTATGGTAAATAATAATACCAAAATAGTTATATAAATTTATAAAAATCACAACGAATTTTGCAGCAACTGAAAATTAGGCCTCTCCAAAAAAAAAAACTCCTCTCATCCTCTGAGCTCTTAATAGGCTTAACTTCCCAATTTAGTCAAAACACAAACTATATAGTTATATTCACAATATAAATATATTTATTATATAAACAACTTAAATATATTTATATTATCTTATGGTTTCACCTAGAAAAACCCGCCGTAAAAACCATTAGAGATATTCCATCTAAATATTTTCTAGTCTTTGCTTCTCGTTTGTCGTCGTGCATGTGAATTTGACCTTTAACCTAGTCAACTCTACACAGACACATATATACACACCCAATAAAATATAATACAGACAAACAAAAAATTCAATTTGAATTTATTAAAATGTTTTCTATATTTAGCATCAAAATGTAAATAACTAATAAAAAAGGTTATTGTAAAACTGGGAAAATGGTACTATTTTTAATCTTCTAGCATATATCGGATTTATAACTGATCCCTAAACCGCACTCCTTTGTTACAGCTTTTGTAGACGAAACTTAATAATATTTTAATTAATTTAATAATAAAACTCTAAAATCTTCTGAAGTTTGAAAATAAAAACTTCAACTTTTTTTTAATAGAAAAAGCGATTTTGTTATTTATAAAAATTATTTCTTCATTACACACACACATACACATATGATTTAAAGACACCTTGCTGTATAAAAGTCGAGACTAGGCTAAAGTTATAAAAAAATGTTTGAAAAATATCGGGTAAAGTTTATAGTCGATTTCAGATTTTTATTGTTCATCAACAATTAAAATATATAAGTATAAAAATATATATATCTTTTTACATTCAAACTCCTCTCTCAGTTTTGAAGTTATCTTTCAGTCACTTGCCTTAGTTATGTAATGTTAATTCCGATAAAATAGAATAGTAAAAAATTTACTTTTTGTATGGAAACTAAGAAATTGGAAGGCTAACCAAGTTGTAGACTAATGTGCAATAAATTATCAATACTGGACAACTCCATCATATAGCTCCGTTAGGAAGCATAGCAAAATACTTTTTATATCGAATCAATCGAAAAATTAACTTTCCTATGGAAACCTATTTTGATTTAAGGAATTTTTAATCTAATTTCTAAAAATAACATTGCTATTTTATAGGTATAATAAATAAAAATAATAATTGAAGAGACTTTAGTTCAATAAAAATAATAATAATATTATTTTGTATGTAAAAATCAAAATTTTGAGGTATATATCTAAGGCAAAGTTTTTCAACTTCGAAAGAAACACGAAATGATTGTTTGTCATTAATTGTGTCCAACTTTTCAAATGTTGTTTTCTACTAAAACTATTTTTGAACATATTACGAACTCACACACCCTTCCCCATCTCCCACGCACACTATGTTAAATGAATATTTAGACAAGAAAATCCCACAAAAAAATAACAAAATATTAGTTGAAACTAAATTGTATATGTAGAAATAAAATGAATTAAGATTGGAATCATTTTTTAAAGCTTGATTATGGACCGGCCAAACTTTTCACCGTTTTTTCTGCCCTTTAATGAACGTCCCTGGATGGGCAGGAGAGGTGCCGTCCCAGCGGCGGGCGGCAGCAGCTCGAACGGACTGAAGGGCATCGTGGCCGGTGGCATAACGGGCGGTATTGAAATCTGCATCACATATCCCACCGAGTACGTGAAGACGCAGCTGC